>PVHX01006582.1:88276-99286 GCA_004024805.1 Geosciurus inauris | reverse complement strand
GCTTTCTTGCTATGAATTCTTTTAATTTTTGTTTATCTTGGAAGGTTTTTATTTCATCATCAAATCTAAAACTTATTTTTGCTGGATATAAGATTCTTGGTTGGCATCCACTGTCTTTTAGCGCTTGGTATATGCTTTGCCATGATCTTCTTGCTCTCAGGGTCTGGGTTGAGAAGTCTGCAGTGATCCTAATTGGCTTCCCCCTGTATGTAATCTTATTCCTTTCTCTTCTGGCTTTTAAGATTCTCTCCTTGATCTGAGTATTAGGCATTTTCATTATGATGTGTCTTGGTGTAGGTCTGTTGTGGTTTTGAACATTTGGTGTCCTGTAAGCCTCTTGAATTTGATTATCCAATTCAATCTTCATATTTGGAAAGTTTTGAACATTTGGTGTCCTGTAAGCCTCTTGAATTTGATTATCCAATTCAATCTTCATATTTGGAAAGTTTTTTAATATTATTTCATTGAATAGGTTGGTCATTCCTTTGGTTTGGAATTCTATGTCTTCCTCTATCCCAAAAATTCTTCTGTTTGGTCTTTTGATGTGATCCCATAGATCTTGGATATTTTGTTCATGGTTTCTTACCGTCTTCACTGTGTGGTCAACTTGTATTCTCAAGGTTAAATATTTTATCTTCATTGTCTGAGGTTCTGTCTTCCAAATGGTCTAATCTGTTGGTGATGCTCTCCATTGAGTTTTTGATTAGGTTTATTGTTTCTTTCATTTCAAGGATTTCTGTTTGGTTCCTTTTCAGGATCTCTATCTCCTTATTAAAGTGACCTTTTACTTCCTGTATTTGCCTAAGCATCTCTGTTTTGAAGTGATCTTTTACTTCCTGAATTTGTCTGTGCATCTCTTTATCAAAATGATCTTTTGCTGACTGGGCTTGCTTTCTGATATCATTCTTTAAGTCACAGAACATTTTGATTATGTACATCCTGAATTCATGTTCTGTCATTACTTCTGCTGAACTGACCATGGATTCTAATCTTGAAGAATCTTGGTTTGCTTGAGTCATTTTCTTCCCTTGTTTTTTCATGATGTTTGTGTGTCTTTCCTTCTAGCTCTGTTGATCCAAGTTGTTACAGTTTTTACTCCTCTATGTGTATAGTTTCGCTGCAGGGTTCCAATGCCACTCTTTTAAAGGGGGGATCAATATTGGTTGGTCACAATACAAGCAATATATAGTTTCAAACCAAGTAGTTCCCAATAGTTCCCAAATACATTTACAGTTTAGTCATGATATACAACAATTATGGGTTCCTTTACAATCTATTATGTAAACAATAAGTTCACACAGGGGTCTACAATTACTGTTGGTGGGTTAGGGAAACTTGAGGGTGGGGTGTAGCATAGATTGTTGGGTTAGTAGGACGTGAGGATATGGTTATTAGATCTTAGAAAGCATAAAAAAGGAATCCAAGAGAAGTTGGTTCTTAGTAGAAAAAGCGACCGAGAGTTGTGGAAGACCCGTAAGGAGGAAGAAAAGGGAATACAGCAAGGAGAGAAGATATCAAGAATAATAAAATGTATGCAAGTGTGAGTTATAAAACTATAGCATACCACTCTAGTATACAGTTCAGAAATCCCAAACTACCATGACCCACTGTATAACAAATACTTGGTTTCACAACTGTTGGGGATTAGAGGGTAGGAAAAAAGTGAGAGAGAAAAGAGGGAAGGAAAAAGAAGGAAGGGGAAAAAGAAAAGAGCTGTGAGATAAAACAAAAAGATTCAACAATAGAAATATTAGAAGATAAAGGATAAAATAAAAAATAAGAATATAAAAAAGTAAAAAACAAAACAAAAAAAAACAAAACAACAACAACAAAAAAAAAGTCTCAATGTAAATAAACAGGAATGGTTCCTTTCACCCCCAGTAGGTGGTGTTGTCCGTTGCTTGCTGGGCTTACCCCGTTGATGTCCTGGGTGTGGGTTTCACAGCCGGGTGTACCTCTGGGTCAGGCCACTGGTGAAATCCCTGTCTTTTCACGGTGTTCTGTGTTGAGTTCAGTTTGTTCCCATGAGCTGTCCCATGCCCCTTCGTGTAGAAGCAGGCCCTACACGGGGTTCCGAACTGTCCGCAGCAGAGCTGCCTGCCGGCTGGGGCGCTGCCAACCACGGCGCGCTGATTCCTGCTGAAGTCACACTTTTTGTGGCAAATGTTGCTGACTGGTGGGTCTGTGTACACGCACAAGTGGAATTCCTGCGGGGACAGTTGTCGGTTGGTGTCCAGGAGCTTGCTGAAAAATGGAAATTGCACAATTTCTGTCCTCGGTTCTGGAGTGACCGCGGCATCCATCTAGGTCACCATCTTGGAACCGCCTCCTAAAAATGCTATTTTTAAGTCAAGACCTATGTGACCAGGTTCTGTGCCTCTCCAAAGAAGGAAAAATGCCAGATTGATATTTTGATTGGACTAAAGGCTGCATGAGCACCTCATGGACACTGAGCGCCTTGACCAGGAGTGGGCAGGGGTTGATTTCCTTAAACCTCTAGATCCACATAAACCCCTAGACAGCTGCCACTCTTCAGCATCCCTCTCTGGGACCCCTCCCTCTTGGGGAGCTCTGCTTTCATTCCATTACTCTAATAAATGCTGTTACTTTGCTCTCACTCTTGTGTTCATGGATTTTATTCTTTAAATTCATGAAAGTACCCAACCCCATGCTCTGTGCTATATTAGTAATCCTGTTTTTATTCTGAAAATAATCTAAATCAGAATTTTAACCTTAAATAAAGCCCATTAAATATGTGCATACTCCCAATTTTCTAAATAAAATGCATATACATATTTTGCATATGCTGCAAAAATATGTTTATCTCTCTGGGGAGCAAGTTTTAGAATGAATTTTGTTTTTTGCATTTTTGTTTTTGACATTTTTTAAGACTTTTGGCAATGGGATTAATCACTTTTGCAATTGGTAAAACGCCAATGCTATCTCCAGGATCATCATGCCTCTGCCCACCACAGTATCACAAAGCACTGGGTAAGAAATAAGTTAGGAAATACACAGGCAGGTTAGGCATAAGCATAACATTAGAGTTGTTTCTTTGGAACTCTTTAATTATACTGTTACAGTAACCAATGAAAATGACATAAAACATGGAAATCTTACATCTGCCACCAAACTCAAGTCTGTTTACTCCCCTGCTTGAAAAGGGCCCAGTGAATCAAGGGCAGTTGTTGGGATGAGGAAAAATCATTTATTGGTTAGTCAGTAAAACTGAGCTGATGGTGGGCTAGCACCCTAAAAGACTGCCTTAAGCCAGCAGAAGCTTGAGCTCCCTTTAATATTTAGGCAAGGGAGGAAAAGGGGAGTTAGGTTATGAAATGACAGTTTACCAGACTTCTAGGCATCTCTCCTATGGCCTGAAGTGGGAGGGAGGCTGCCAAACCCCATAGCTGGCAATCTGTTGATCATGATGCTCCTGTAAATCCTGAAAATGTATTAGTTTTTCTTATCTTGATATCATCAGCCTTGAAGGGGGAAGCGAGAGATTAGGAAGTTTTCAGATAAATCAAATGTGTGCTGCTAGTTTGGGGAAAATATTCCTCAAATGACAAACACATCTACACTCAGAGTGGAGCAGAAACAATCTGCATCAGTGGCTGAGGCAGCAAAGAAGGCGGACATGATATGCAGCAGAGACACCGAGGCAGTTCACACCTGCACAGCCCAGAAGGAGCAAAGCTGTTGACAGAAGAACTCTCAAGTCCCTAAGAAGTAACACCACCAGTGTTACCATGCAACATGGATAAACCTCACTGACATTATATTAGTGGAAAGAGACTCAGAAGGCTGCGTATGGTTCAATTTCCATGAACAGGAAAAGAAAACATATGGTGGTAGAAGTCAGAGCAGTGGTAACCTCTGGGAACAGGGCTTACTGACTGGGGTGGTGTCAAAGGGAAACGTCTGCAGTGATAAAGTATATAACTTTGATGGGGCAGTAGTCGGTGTAGATGCACATAAAACTCATCAAGGTACACACTATGATTTATGAACTCTGCTGTAAATCATCCCTCAAATAAGAGTATTTTTTAAATTTATTTATTCTAGTTAAGTATATCTGACAGCAGAATGCATTTTGATTCATTGTACACAAATGGAGCACAACTTTTCACTTCTCTGGTTGTACACAATGTAGAATCACACCACATATGCAGTCATACATGAAGCTAGGGCAATGATGTCCATCTCAAATAAGAGTATTTGAGAACATAAAAGAACACACTGAGAAGCAGTACAAATGGAAACCAGCCTGAGTCAGAGCACCATGGAGAAAGCCACTCCCCATCCCTTGCCCTGGTGGCCTCAAGTACTCCCCTCAATTTGCTGAGCCCCAGCTTCCTCGTCTGATATGGGTGAACACAGTACCCACCTCAAGGCATCATTGAGAAGACTAAGAGATGCAGCACCTCCAGCAGAGGCTGCAGTCTGTTAACAGCAAGCTCTGAGTACATGTGGCTGTCATGTGGTGCAGGGCTGAATGGCCACCAATAGGGACAGTCAGTTTATAAAAGGAATGATTCACTAGAAATGCACAAAATGCCAAAACCTTTCTGTTTAATTCCATTGCTTCAAAATATACACATACACTTAACAACTGACAGAATTATAAGAATTATTCAGCACTCCACCACCATGGTGGGAGAGAATAACACAACTCTCTCAGTAAATGACAGATCAGAAATCAATATTTATAAGTGTGTATTTACACAAATAATATGCTTCATCCAGTGGGCTTATGTAGAATATAATACATTGATTTCAACCACCCATGACATGTTTATATAAATTGACATACTAAATGCATCAGTTAGGGATTTATACTAAAATAAATAAACCCACCCCCATTCTTTCCTATTCCTTCATCAAAAAACAATGTCTTGTGTTAGTAAAAAATGCATACTTTTCATGTAACAAGAAATATATAGACCAGGGCTGGTTTTACCTGCTGGACATAGAAACATGAGATACAGGCTAACAAGTACTATAAGAAACATTGGCAGCCCAAATGTCTGTACTTCTACAAATTCACAGCTATCTGACGAGGGGCCCCCCATAGGAGTGAGATGCTGACAAAGGCAAGTCTCCTTTCCTGATGTTCTCTCTGCCAGTGTGGGTCCTTTTGTGCACGGCAAGTGACGAGCTATGCCTGAAGGCTTTCTCACACTGATTGCATTGATAGGGCCTCCCTGAAGTGTGGGTCCTCACATGGACGATGAGGTGTGAAGACTGGCCGAAGGCTCGCCCACATTCCTGGCATGCATAGGGCTTCTTGCCGGTGTGAATCCTCGCATGCTTCCTGAGGGATGAGGGCTCACTAAAGGCTCGTCCACATTCCTGGCACTGGTAGGGCTTCTCTCCCGTGTGAGTTCGCATGTGACTCTTAAGGGTGGACAGACGACTCAAGACCTGACCACAAGTCACACACTCGTACAGCTTCTCCCCTGTGTGTATTCTCTTGTGCACATTCAGGTGTGTGCTGGTCCGGAAGGGCTTCCCGCACTGGGTGCACTCGTAGGGTTTCTCTCTGGTGTGGGTCCGCAGGTGTGTCTTCAATGACGAGTGTTCCCTGAAGGCTTTCCCACACTGGCTGCACTCGAAGGGCTTCTCTCCAGTGTGAGTTCTCACATGGCTCCGCAGAGATGACGGCTGATTGAAGGCTTTCCCACAGTCCTTGCATGCATAGGGCTTCTCTCCTGTGTGGTTTCTCTGGTGCAGAATCAGGTTAAAGTTCCTAGTGAAGGTTTTCCCACACTGACTGCATTCAAAGGGTTTCTCTCCAGTATGAGTTCTCAGGTGTCTCCGCAGATTCGAGGAATACTTGAAGGCCTGTCCACATTCTTGGCACTTGAAGAATTTCTCTGCAGTGTGAGTCTTCTCATGCCTGAGGAGGTCAGAGCTGTATCGGAAGGACTTTTCACACTGGTTACATGCATAAGTTTTATCCATGCTGTGGATTTTTTCAGGCATGATTAGGTGAGTGTTCTGGAAGAAGGACTTCCTGCTCTCTTGACATTCATAGGGGGCCTCTCCAGCAGGAAATGTCTGGTACTGAAAAAGTGGTTCAATAGTATTAAATGGTTTCCCTGGCTCATTATATTCATAGAGATTTTCTCCAGGCTGAGGTTGCTCCTGTTGATTAAGGAAAATGTGAAGACAAAAGGCTTTATCACATTCAGAGACAGTTTTCCCATGTAAACTGAATGCAGAAGAAAGACACTCTTGTATCTACTCAGAGTAACCTCAAGTGGAACAGGGTGGACACTGCCACCTCCAGTGCTCTGAAGATCAGAGCTTTTCTGAATTGTTTAAATGGAATTAAGTTTTAAACCTTAATACCTGCATCCAACCTGTGAAAATGATTACTGATGGAAACTCTGTCAAGATACAAAATTTTTTCCAGTGCTGGGAGTGGAACCCAGGGTCTCTCAAATGCTAAGCACATGTGCTACCACTGAGCTACACCCCAGGCCCAAGACACAAGTCTTAATCTACATTTAGAGTTTTCCCTCAATTCATAGCATTCACTGACTCAAAACAAACAAACAAAACAAAACTTTCTCCTGGGAAAGCACCATTTGCCACAAATCTCTCTCAGCTCTTAGATTGCTTTTCTACCCTATGGCAACCCCAGACTAGTCCTACCATAGAGGTCCAAGAGTAATCCCTTGTTAATCTTACCTGTTTTGTGCCAATGGATGGAATCCTCATAAAAATATCTTGGCTAGGAATTGATTCTTGGGGTTGAAGTTGAGGTTCTGAAATGAATTGGGGAGTAAAAGAATTAAAGGCATAGAGAAAGAAATTGTGGGATCAAGATGGCCAAAAAGAATAAGCAAGGCAAGTGTGGATTTTTTTTCAAATACTGATCCTAAACATAGGAAGACTATTGCAAAGAGGAAAAATGTATCAGAGAGCCAAGCAAAAAGGCATTTGAAAGTATTTGACTGTGTGCAGAGTTATATAATCATAGAAACAAGGGATAAGAATCATAGACAATTTGCTGAGAAAGGATTCCATGAAGACTGGGACTGATGTTGAAGGGAAATATTAGCAAGAACGTACGGTGGGAGGTACTGGATAAAACATGCATGAAAACAGTAAATATGAAGAGGAGGTGGCACAGATATTTCTATGAAGTCAGAGGAAAGTATTAAAGATAAAAAGGAAATGTTGGTTTGCTAAAGGAGCTCAACCAAACAGCCCTCTCATTCAAGAGCACTGAGAATGTCTCCCTGTTGACCATTTCCAAATCTTTGTCTCTGCTTCCTCCTAGAGCTGGTGCTCACCGGGTCTGCCTGAACTCACCTGAACAGGCCTCTGGGAAGACTCCTCTTCCAGTGCTCCAGAGCTCCTCTCTTTGCTCCCAGTGGGACAACGTGCTGGGTTTGCAGAGTTCATCTCCTGCTTGTGGGAAAGAAGATGCCCAGTGAGGGATGACTGCACCCTGCCATGACCTCAGGACTGACATTCCAAAGTCCTTAAGGTTCTAGAGATCCATGCCTGAATCCTGAGGGACACAGCAAAGCTCTTCCACTAAGGAATTAAATTTAAGCCTCCTCACTAGGACATAGAGGACACCGGGGTTCCCTGGTCCCTGGCTCAGAGACATATTTGAGAATCTTGGAAGCTTTTAATTGTAGAGAGACAAGCAGAAAATAAACATTCATTTCCATGGGGAGGCTACTGGAGGCATCATGAGGATGGCAAGGCCTGTTTGCCTCTTGATCTCCCAAACCCAGTTTCTGGAACCCATGGTAGCTGCATGAGGAGACAACAAGGCCAGCCTTACCCAAGAAGGCCAGGTTCCTATAGTTTTCCAGCATCACATCTCTGTACAGGCTTCTCTGAGCAGAGTCCAGAAATACCCACTCTTCTGGTGTGAACACCACTGCTACATCCGCAAAGGTGACTGGTTCCTAAAACACACACCCATTCCAGCTCAGCCAGGAACAATTCATCTCTTCCACCCAGTCTCAACAGGATGGTGGAGCCAGAAGGCCTGGGAAAGGGAAATTTCAAGCATGGGATTTTCAGATGGGGTTCTGAGGTCTCCAGTATCTGCCCCTCAGCTCAGTCCTCAAAATTAGAACTCTTAGGGGCTGGAGTGCAGCTCAGGGCAGACCACATGTTAGCACACACAAGGCCCTGGATTCCAGCCCCAGCACCAAAAGCAAAAAGAGAGAGAGAAAGAGAAAGAGGGAAGGAGAGAAGGAGGGAGGGACAGAGAGAGCAAAAGAGAGGGAGAAAGAATTAAAACTCTTCTGTATCTACTTGCCATTCCCTAATTAACAGCAGCATGGGGCTATGCCCCTTGCCAAAAGACCTCTACTGCATGAAAATACCCATCTCTCCATGACCAGCCAAGCAGCCTTGCAGATTACCCTCTCCCAGCTCCAGGGCCCAGCAGACCTGAGCATGTTGCAGACAAGAAAGAAATATGTGGCAAATGACTGAACCCCATGCCCACTGAGACTACAAAGGCCATGAAACAAAGACAGCGCTGGCTTTGTTTTCCTTCCTGGTGCTCGGCAGCCTGTGCAGGGTCTGAATGAAGATGTAGAACTGTTTCCTGAGCTGCCCCCACTCATGGCAAAGGCCTGCCTCCTGGTAGCTGCAGAGTCAAGAAGGCCCAGGAGGTCACGTGAAGCAGGTAAGTCTTTCTCCAGCACAGCAGTGTTCTTTTGGAGAAAGGACTTCTTATGTACCTGGGAACAGGTGGTCAGCAGCCCAGGAGCCATAGCTTCTTCCTCTTCTTGGAGCCAGGCAGGGTCCTGAGCAGGCAGAGCTGGGGAGAAAAGCCAAGGCATGAGGGTCAGTGCTGGGCCACATCCCCATGAGATCCTCAGCTCTGCAGGGCTAACCCTGCCCCAGGACAGACCAAGCAGGGGAAAGATAAACCACTACCACCCTGAAAGCCTGACTGAGAAGGGCACACCCTTCTACCCAGCTTCACCTGGATACCAGCCCTCCCCCGGGCCTGTGATGGACGAGCAGACAGCTCCCTAGGCACCCCTCGTCTCCTGCACCCCACCGCTCCCTCCTGAGGGGAACTTTCCCTCAGTGTGTAAACCTGTGCCACATCCAATCCCTGCGTTAGTGTCCTGGGGCTGTCATAACAGTGACAAGTACCACAAATTGAGTGGCTTAAAGCTGCCAGCATGTCTTCCCTCTCAGCTCTGGAAGCTGAAGTCAGGGCGGCAGCAGGGCCACACCCCACGAGAGTCTGGGTGGAGCCCTTGCCTCTTCCTCACTGGTGGCGGCTGTGCACCCTCGTACTCCCTGGCCTGCAGAAGCCCCTCCAGTGTCCACCTCACCCTCACACAGCCTCCCCCTGTGCCTTCCCCCGGCATCTCTCCCTCCTAAGGACCCAGTGACACTGCAGCGGGGCTCAGCCTTGTGACCTCATCTTGTCCTGATCACATCTGCAAAGGCCCTGTTTCTAAGTAAGGTCACATGCTGTGACTTCAATGTATCTTCTTTTGGGGGACACAACTTGAGCCATAACACCCCACTTTTCCCCAGACTACTTTTCCATTTTTACTCCCTGTTGTGGGCTATCACACCTCTGGTGTACTTTCCACCATTCCAGGGACTAACTGAGCGGATAACAGGTGGCCTCCACACGGTGGGGATCCAGTTAACACATTCAGTCACCCAATTCCTGTCTTGAAGCCACCCTCCTGGGACTCTGGCGACCACACCCCAGCCTCCTTCTTGGTCTCCTGTATCAGGTTCTCCTCCTTCAGGCTACTGGCCTTCTTCTCGACTCCCTCAGTGCTTTGCTTTGGTGGGCAGCCTCGCCCATCCTCTGGATGTTGGTCCTATTGCCAGGCTATTACCCAGGCTGTGTACCAAACAAGCAGCTCAACTCTCTCCATTTATCTGAGGGAACATGAGTGAAACATCCAAAATGAAGTCCAGAGGACAGGCCTCAAGCCACAGAGGACCATCATTGGGCCTGGAATCCCAGAAGTCACCCTGCTGGGCTTTGAATCTGGCCAGGACCCATGACCTCTTTGTTCCTTCCAATTTCCCACCTTTAAGACAGGAATGTGCCTCCCCCTCCCCCCCCACTGTATTTCAGGAGCAGATAACCTGTTCCCTGGTTTCACAGTCACAGATGGAGTGGACTACACCTTGAGTCCCATTCATACTTGATTTAGAAGATTTATCTAATGAGATGTGGGACTTTTTTGAGTTGATACTTAGATGAAATTTCTCACTAAGGTTGATGCTGGAATGGGTTAAAATTCAGGATGCTGTGACCATGTGAAGGTAATCTGAACGTATGACTGAAAGTCAGCCCTAAAGCCAAGAGGACTGTGGTTGAGAAACCCTGGTCAAAGATTCTATTTACTTGATTTATTATTTTTATTGATATTATTCTGGAGTGGGTGGGGTCTCACTATGTTTCTCAGGCTCGTCTTGAACTCCTGGACCCAAGCAATCCTCCTACCGCCCCACAACCCTTGCCCCAGCAGCTACAACTACAGGTGCACACACCACCCCAGCCCTGGTTTAAGTTTAAATATCTGTCTTTCCCACAATTCCTCCCTGCACCCCAAGATGAAGCCCTTGTATTATGTGCTTCCATTGTATCCTGGTCTTCATTTAAAACCAACAGCCCATCCAGGCTCGAGTTCAGTGGGTAAAGGGTCAGCGTTTTCTCTGAAGTCATTTCCCAGCTCCCATCACACCACAGGACCACAACCATGCCCCTTTAAAGAAGTAACAAGGAGGGGCTGGGGCTGTAGCTCAGTGGTAGAGCGTTTGCCTAGCATGCAAGGGTTCAATCCTCAGCACCACATATGAATAATAAATGAATAAAATAAAAATCTATCAACAACTAAAAAACTATTTAAAAAAAAAAAAAAAAGAAGTAACAAGGAGGGCTGAGGTGTCTGTGGCAGAGTGCTTGGAAACCCTGTTTCCATCCCCAGAACCAGGAGGAAGGAAAGAAGGAAGGGAGGAAGGGAGGAAGGGAGGGAGGGA
>PVHX01006582.1:0-88176 GCA_004024805.1 Geosciurus inauris | reverse complement strand
GAAGACAGATGGAAAGAAAGCAATACCTTGCTATTAATGCTAAAATGTTATTTGTCTACTTGAATTAATTTTTTTATTCATTTCCCATAAGATGTGGTTCTTAATCTCATTTTTGAAAGCTCGGGTCATTAAAACATAAGCCATTTCTAGTAAATTCAATCATAATTTTCAAAATTAGCTTAATTGTATAGTTGGGAACTTAATGGTGTTCAAACGACTCTTAATAAATTGCTTATACAGAAATAAAATATTACTTTTCATGTTATAAAGAAAATAATTTAGTGCTTCCCAGATCTGGGCCCTCTATTTTAATTTGTTTTTTTTTTTGTTTTTGTTTTTGTTTTTTTTTTTTGTCTAACTGAGAAATAGAAATTGTATGTGTTTATGGTGTAACGATGTTTTGAAACATGCACACATTGTGGAATGGGTAAATCAACGTAATTAACATGCACACAACCTCACATACTTACAGTCCTGCTATCTCTTAACAGAAAAAAATAACAAACGGTCCCACCCACAATCTTAGACAGTACCTTCCCCCTAGAATACTCAAATAATGAGAGCTTCGCGGTCTCTCCTCTCGGGTCACAGTAGTATCTACATTCAGGACATGAAGGTGGAATGGGTCACAAGTTCCTGGACAAAACACAGAACACCGAGGCCCTGCAGCCACATGTGCTCTACATCACTCACTCACCAGAAGCCCTGGCCACCCATGGGTTGGGGAGACCCAGCGTGGGCACCGGCGTCACCACCCTCTGAATCTGCAAGGCCACCTTCAGTCCCTGGACAGAGGGACAGGGTCACAGATTAGTCACACAGATTAGTCAGGGAGCTCTGCTCACACCGTTCACCCCAACTAAGCTTGCATGGTTGGCCCTGCCTGGGGAATGTATGACGAGAGAGGGATACGGCCCTTTACCTCATGGAGACTGCCTAACCCTAAATACAAAGCTCATCACTGTGACAGTCGACACCAAAATGCGATGGGGAGAGGACACCTCATCAGGGAAGCAGCCTCTCTAGGGAGGGAAACACTAGAGCAGAAGGGGCCCTGGTGAACTCTCCAGTGAACAGCCAGCAGGTCGAGGGTCAGAGAGCCAGTACAGAGGGATCAGGAGTGGATGAGGGGTAGTTAGTAAGCTGTCCCTAGACCTGTCATGGGTGCTGTGATTTGAATGCAGTTTATCCCCCAAAGGTTCATATGTTGGAAGCTCAGTCCTCAGTGTGGTGATGTTGGGAGGTGGTGGGACCTTCAAGCAGTAGGGCTTACTGCAAGGTCATTAGGTCGTTGGAGTGTTGCCTTTGGAAACAATTAATGTAGTTCTCGTAAGTCCCCAGTTAGTTCCCAAGAGAATGGATTGTCATAAAAGAGCAAGTATGACCCCTGAATCTCTCTGGTTTTCTGTTTCATGATGTGATCACTCCTTCTTGCACATACCTCCCCCATGATACCATCTACCATAAGGCCCTGCCCACAGGCCAAACAGATGGGACCACCCAATTTTGAACTTTCAGCCACTTCAAGTGTGAGCTGTATAACCTTTTTTCTCTACAAAGTACCCAGCCTCAAGTATTTGGTTATAGCAAAAAAGAATGTGTGGGAGAAAGTATTTGAACTCTTCTTCACTGGAAGTTGCTCCCTCAAGAAAGATGTCTGGCCTAACTTGCATTTTTAAGGGATCCCTCTAGTCTCAGTGTCCAAAGTAGGGTCTAGGAGCCTGTTGGGAGTGGTGGCAGCAGTGGGGATGGGAGGAGCACTGGAGGTGGGTTATGCTGTAGAAGTAAAGCAGGCAGGTCATGGTGACAGGTGGGAGGTGGGAGGTGGGAGGCACTTGAAGCATGGACCTGAAGAGAGGTGACGAGGCAGGTGCAAGTGGGAGAAAGACCTGTTGCTCAGGGCAGTGTTCAGGATGTAGCATAAAGTGCCCCTCTCCTCTGCTCTCTCTGCTTCAGTAAGGAAACACAGGGGCCTGAGCCAAGCAGTCTTCACTAGCCTGAACACTCTGCCCAACCTCAGTTCATGGAACCCACCCAGTCCTATAGGTTCTGAGGTCTTGGAAGGAGTAGGCATCAGGTAGAAGAAAAGGCCACAGGAAGAAATGCTAGACCAGACGAGGCAGGGCCCAGGGTCCAGCAGCTCGTCCCTCCCCCAGGACTCTGTCCCTGGCCAGAAGCACTTTTCCCCAGGAGACAGTGGCCACAGAGCTGCCAGATGTCTGGATGAAGCTCAGTGGTACCCAGAAGAGCCCAGAGGAATCAGTTAAGGGTCAGGACCATCAGCCCAATGGCAGCTATGTGGTCCTCAGGCTTGAAGAAGGCTGCTGTGTCTGCAGTTAGGCCTGCACTTGACTCCCAGCTCCAAATCCTGCTCTGCCACTTACGGGCTGCATATCTTCAGGGAGGCACTGCTCAGCTTCTCTAAACATGCGCCCCTGGGTGGACCTCCTCTGCCCTCTCACAACATCCTGAGACTATTTCCTGGGATTCTGATGCAGCAAAAGCCCCTCCCACCCCTCATGACTGAGGATCCTGCTGGGCTGGGCTGAGCAGAGAGATGCGTGGAAGGTGCTAGAACTCTGTACTTAAAGGAAAAAAACCCACAGAACCTACAGAGCCCCCAGCTATCATGGTTCACTCTCCCTCCTTCATTCACATTGTCCATCTGCTGATCCACAGACAAGGTGGTGATGGAGCTCAAGATGTCTTCCCCAGCACCTGTCCATTCACTTGTTAACTTAGCAAGCTCTAACTGAGGACTCATTAATGATACACAGAATGCTCTGTAATGGGCCTTGCAGCAATGACACGTCAAGTGAGGCCCCCTTCAATCCAGCAGCTCAAATAAGACATTTTGGGGTCTCAAGCTTTCAAAATCTATGTACCCTTTCCCAAGCAGCCACTGGAGCATACCCTCAACCAAAATAAGAGTAGAAACCAGGGACAAAGAGGATGCAGGGAGGGAAGGGTCTCAACTACTGGGACCTGTCACAGCCAGGCAGGGGCAAGGGTTTTGACTGCTCTGCAGTCCACACCAGGCTGTGCAGGATGGAAATTTCTCCATGCTCTGGAAGGTTCCCCATCAAAGGAAGAGAGCATGGTTTCTCTATAACCCAGGCCACCCCACCCTGTCCACAGGGCTGGACATCTCTGACACTCTGATGCAGACACTGACCCATAACAAAGGGACAGGGTGCAGATTGAGGGACACTGGCTCTGGAATAAGCAGGCCCAGCTTGGGTTGGGGCTCTAACACAGCAGAAGCCCCTTCTGTCCTACAGACAGTGCACATGACTGAGGAGTGGGGCCAAGCTCTGGGCTTCACTCAATCCAAACCCAACCCCAACTCTTGCCAACTCCCTACACTGGGAACCCAGGCATTGGGAGGACCTGTCATGTGAGGAAGAAGGAACTCAGAGCCCAGGTGGGGATCAAGAGGACTCAGAGCATTTCCCATGCACAGGAATGTGCAGGCCAGTTCTAATGGCTTCCTCACATGAAAGGGCACCTTCCAGGAAGAGTTCTAAAGGATCCCCAACAACTTTACCACATTCTTTAAAATCAAAGTGGCCTCTCCTTTGCCAGGTCTCTCATCAGATCCAGGTTATATGTCCCCCAGAATCCCCTCCTGTCCTGGTCCCCTTCTCTCTAGGTGAAAATTTCTCCCAGCAAGAGGTGAGTGACAGCAAAGGGCTCCCCAGCACCCTAGGCAGGACCCAGGGATCCTCCCAGCAGGGAGCACATTTTCAGCATTCTTGAGACAGGCCTGGTTTAGAGGACTTGAGTTCTTTCAGTCAAGTACCTTGTCTGCTCTACCACAGGGCTTTCTCCTGTTCATGAATTTCATGGGGCTTCCATACCAGGCAACATTTTTTAGATCATTTTTGAGAAGAAAATCGTACTGTGTATGTAAAATACATCAAAACACATTCTACTGTCATTTATTACTAAAAAGAACAAATTAAAAAATTTTTTAAAAAAGAAGCAATCACATTTTATACACTCAGTGTCAGACTCACTGGTGGAAATGTGCACTTGGGAGAAACTTCTAGAAAGAACCTTGAGTGACAGTTGGTATTTGCCCAAATTAGAAGTCACTACTTCCCTCCAATGCTGCTCCCCTTTGAGGAGATTCCCCTGCCTCAAATGTCTCCCTGATTATGGTGCTGTTTTTCCAGTTCATAGACTCCTCAATTTCACTGCAATAGGGAGCTAGGGATAATCCCAGGAATCTTACCATCTGCATGTCACTGGGTGATATGTCTTCCAAAATACCCTGCAGAGAAGATGACTCTTTAGATGTGCATTGAGATCCCCAGTCTAAAATGAATTGGAAAAAAATTACTTTCAGAAAGAAATGATGGTGTAAATGCAAAAATATACTCAACTCTGTATATACATATGCACACACACACACACACACACACACAAGCATATACATACACACACCTGTGTCCATAGGGGGTTGATATCCAGGTCCACCCTTGGATACCAAGATCCAAAGTTAATCAAATCTCTGATACAAAATGGTACAGTATTTGCATAGAACCTACACATATCCTCCCAAAGACTTTAGGTCAGCTCCAGAAAACAGTACCCAATAGAGCCTGGAATGGTGGCACACACCTGTAATCCCAACAGCTCAGGAGGTTGAGGCAGAAGGATCACAAGTTCAAAGCGAGCCTCAGCAACTTAGTAAGGCCCTAAGTAAGCAACTTAGTAAGACCTTGTCTCTAAATAAAATATAAAAAGGCTGGGGATGTGGCTCAATGGTTGAGTGCACCCAGGTTCAATCCCTAGTACTACTGCTACTACTACTAATAATAATAATAATAATAAAACCCAATAGAATGTACATGCTACATAAATAGTTGTTGTACTCTAGGAAGTAATGACAAGAAAAAAATCTGCATGTACATATGTATGTACTGTATGTATGTACAAAGTACAGATGCAATTTTTTCCAAATATTTTCTATTTATGGTTGGTTGAATTTATAGATGCAAAGATCCTTGGATAAAGAAGGCCATCTACAACTAAAAAATATTATTTTAAAAAAATAAGGCCATAGAGAGAGGAGAGAGAGAACACATATGCATACATTTGTAGGCTTTTTCTTTCAATGTTGAGCCTAAACTTGGGAGGATACTGAAAGAGAAAAGGGCACCCAAGAGTAGAGCTGTGGAGGGAACTTAAGCAGTCAAAGGACTGAGGGGGATGAAAGGTGATCTCCCAGCTAAAGATTCTATGAGGACTGAGATGTATTTCCAAAAAGGGGTGTTACTAAGAAAATAAGTAAGAAGCAACTAGTCAAAGAACACGCAAAGTGTTGGGGATACAGCTCAGTGGCAGAGCACTTGCCTAGCACATACAAGGTCCTGGGTTCAATCTCCAGTTTTGAAGGAAAAAGAAAAGAACACACGTAGAAATGTTAAATTTAAAGAGGAACTGAACAAGTGTGGCTAAGAAAGGGAATCAGAATCACCATCCACCACTGGTGGGAAAGTAAACAAGTTTGACAGTTCCTCAAAAAGTTAAAAATGGGCTTCCCAGATGACTCAGCAATGCCACTCCTAAGTGCAGACCCAAGACAATTAAAATCTGGTGCACAAATATTCACTGCAGCATTTTTCATAATAGCCATGCCGAGGTTTGGATGTGCTCTGAGTGTCCCCCAAGGTTCAGGTATTGCAATCTAGTCACTTGTGTGGCAATGTTGAGGGAATAGAGCCTTAAGGCATGGGGTCTAGTGGAAGATATTTAGGTCATAGGGCTCAACTCTCATGAATGTATTAATGCTGGTTTTATGGAGTGGACTGGGTCTCTCAAGAGCAGATGGTTATAAAGTAAGGCCACCTTAAATGCCTGTCCCTTCTGCACACAGCAATTTCTCTTCCTACTTTGTCAAGCTGTGATGCAGCTAAGGAGGCCCTCACCAGGACACCAGTGCCATGCTCTTTGTACTTCCATGCCAAATAAATCTCTTTTGTTTTCACATTACCCAGCATCAGATATTTTGTCATAGCAAAATTAAATGGACTAAGCCAAGCCAAAAAAACCGAAGTACCCATCAACTGATTCATGAACAAACAAAACAAACATATCCATACAATAGAATATTATTCTGCCTTAAAAAGGAATAAAGTTCTGGTTCTTGCTACATCATGGATGAATCTTTAAAACTATGTTAAATGAAAGAAGATAGATAACAAAAGCTACATACAGAATTATATAATTCCATTTATATGAAATGTCCAAAATAGGAACATCCATAGAGATAGCAGATAATGGTTGTCAGGGGCTGGTGGTGGGAGTAACTGCTAATGGAGACAAAGTTTTTTTTCAGGGTGATGAAAATGTTCTGGAATTACAGTTGTAATGATGTAAAAACTTTATGAATACACTAAAAGACAATGAATTATGTATTTTAAAGGATGAATTTTATAGTATGTGAAGTATATGTCAATTTTTTTAAGAAAGAGAAATTGGGACATACTTTCCTGAGACCTAAGGAAAATATTAGAGCAGGACTAGAAAGTGAAAACAAAAAAGAAGCTAAAGGAACTTGAAAAAGTTCTTGTAATTCTCCTTGGAATAAAGGGCCTTTAAAAATGCCCTCATACTGATGCTTCCCAGGACACACGCCCCTAGCCAGGTGGGAAAGCTCTGCAGCCTGGTACTGACCACACCTGTGGTCTGGAACACCCCTTGTTCTAATGCCCTTGGCTCTGCTCTTGGCCCCAACAGGGAGGCCAGGTGGGCCTGCACAGTGGAGTCCCTCTTCCTAGAGAGGCACACAGCTTAGGGCTGGTGGCTTGCGGAGGGAAACAAATCCACCCAGGCTCAGCTTCAACATGGGCTGCAGACAGTGATGCAGAGAAGCGTGACAGGCGGCAGAGCAACCATGCCCAGCTGCTAGTGCCCTCAGCAGAGCTCTTCCCTCCCCACCCTGCAGTGGTTCGGCTATGGTCTGGGCGCACCCCTGAAGGTTCACCTGTGGGATGATCAGCCTTCAGTGTGCGCTATGGTGGGAGGGGACCTGAGAGTCGGAGCCCAGTGAAAGGCGAGTCGGCCACTGGGGTCCCTCAGAAGAGGTTATATAGTTCTCACAGGACTCCTGTTAGTTCCCATCCCATAAGAGTGGGTTGTTATAAACAGAGCAAGCCTGGCCCTGACTCTCTGGCTTCCTGTCTCGCCATGTGAGTGTATCTGCAGGCACTTCCACCACTGTGATGCCACCTGCCAGAGGCTGAACCGATGCAGCCCCTAGATCTTGAACTTTCAGTCTTCAAAAGTGTAAGCTAAATACGCCTCTCTTATTTACAAAGTGTCCAGCCTTTAGTGTTTTGTAACAGCACAAGAAATGGCCTAATACCAACCCAAACCATAATGCCCTCCTCTCTGGCCCAAGAGGCAGAGGCCTCCCAACCCATGTCTAGGGCCAAGTTCAGTGAGGCCCACAGACATCCTCACTGTGGAGAGAATGAAGTCGACGCAATACATGGGGCTTTGTGAATCTAGGGAAGTCAGCAGACAATAAGCCCCACAAAGCCTAAACCACATCTGCTCGTCCACAGGGAAGAAATTCAGGAAGTATCTGGCACATGTGTGCAGCAAGGAATGGCAAGCTGCCAGCCTTACCCCTGCAGGCCATGGTCTGGTAGGTGTCCAGTGTCATGTATCTGCACAGGTTCCTCCGCACACCATCCAGCAATGCCCGCTCCTGGATGAGCCCCACGGCCACGTCCTCAAAAGTGACTGACTCCTTAAAAAGCACACATGTTCTGGTTCAGCAAAGACCATCCCCACCACTGAAAAGGATGGGGAAGTGAGACTCTCATCCAAGGACATACAAAGGGGAGCTCTCTCTACACCTAGGGGCAGCTCTCTCTACACCTCTGGTCACTTTGGGTGGCGTGAGGAGGGCATTATCTGGGCACACAGACACACCCATCTGTAATATATCTATGGCTGTTTCTATGCTACCATGGCTGAACTGAGATCTGCAACAGTGATCATATGGCCCACCAAGGTGAAAATATTTACTTTCTTTTCACATTTGCACAAATCCTCAAGTATAAATTTGGCTCTCTTTGTAACTCAGCTGGTCGGGGATGGCAGAACCCGTTCACCCCAGCTTTGTGGAGTCTTCCTAAACTTATTTATGGCATCACAAATTTGGGTTTGACCACTTAATTTGGTTGAAGTCCCTAGGATCCCTCCCAATACTTAGAGTACTATCCCCTCTAACATGCAGGGCATATACCTCAAGACCCCAGTGGATGCCTAACACCACAGACAGCACCAACCCTGTATGTAAACATGTTCTTTTGTTTGCCTACATACTCAAGATATAGTTTAATTTATAAATTAGGGACAGTAAAAGATTAACAATAACATAGAACAATTATAGCAATATACTATATAGCAAAAGTTATGTAAATGTGAGGCTGGGGTTGTGGCTCAGTGGTAGAGTGCTTGCCTAGCACATGTGAGGCACTGGATTCGATTCTCAGCCCCGTGTATAAATAAAAAATATAAATATAAATAAAGAAAAGTCCATCAACAACTAAAAAAATTATTTAAAAAAAAAGTTATATAAACGTGATCTGTTTCTATCCCTCTCCCCCAAGTATCTTAATGTGCTACTGTAATCACCCTTCTTCCTGTTGATGACTCTAACTGAAACCAAAAATAAAGATCTGAGGGATCTACAGATAGAAGGGGTCTGCTGTGTACATTCAATAGTCCTTTATACTTGTTAAAATAGGCTTCCATTGCAACTGAGAAACTTCATGGCCTCTTAATCTCCAAACTCCCTAGAGCTGCGCTGTCCATCAGAGCTCTCTGTGATCATGGGAATGTCCGGTCTGCACTTTCCAAAAAGGCACGTGCAGCTGCAAAGCACTTGGGGAATATCACTGGGGTGACTGAGAAACTGAGTCTTTACTTTTATTGAATCTTAACTAATTCAAAGTTAAATTTATACAGCCACATGTATTCTCAGTAAGTCTCCCAAAGGATGGCAGGGATGGCCCTGGAGGAGCCCCCCACTCTGCAAACAGTGCCTTGGGGTGTGTTTAGGGACCCTCCTCCCACAACAGTTTCCTCTAGAGGTCATGCATAAGAAGATGTCCCCAGGTCCTCTGGGGCAGGAATGAGGGTGCTCCACACTCCCTCTCCCCTTTCTTCCTCAGTTGGGGTGGGGAGAGAATAGAACCCAGAGTACAAGGTTATCGGCCCCACCTCAAGCATCCAGATTCCCCCAATCTCCTCACCATGACATCAGCACCAGGGTTCAAGATCTCAGTAGATGTCCTCCCTACAACAAAAGAGACAGTAAGTTTTTAAAAGGAGGGGTGAGGGTGGAGGCAGAAGCCGAGGCAGAGTACCAGGCAGGGCTTCAGTCAGGTTACTCCATTTTTGTGGGCCTCCAGCAAGGCAGCCAAGCTAAAAATCCTTATAGGAATTTATCCCAATAAGCAACATAGAGGCCCTAGACCACCTTTTAAACAATCCCTGGTGATTCCTACTGGCTCCTCTCGCCTCATGAAGGAATCATGTTTCTTATATTACTTCAAATTACTTCTAACACTCTCTACTTTTCCTTCACTGCTCTTTTCAAGTTGTGATTTCATATTTATTTCTTTAGGTGATTTTGCCTGTCTCTCTCCAAAACCTGATAAGCATAGATAGATCTGTGCTCACTCTTTTCAGAACTCCATATCGAGCCACCAGTACAGTGCTTGATGTGTACCAAGTACTCTATGTTTATGGGTTTGCAGACTTTTTGCAAAGGACTAAGCACCAAATGTCTTAGGATTTATGAGCTATGTAATCTCTGTCATATCTACTTAACTATATGCTTATAGAACAAAAGCAGCCGTGGACAACACATCAATAAATGGTTCCAATAAAACTTTATTTGTATAAGCCAGCCATAGACCAGATTTGGCCTATGGGCCACAGATTGCCAAGCCCTGCTCATGTGACACACAAAACACATCACCCATCAAATTCCCTCAATCCTACTTTCTACACATATCACAATTACTCCAACTTTTCTGATTTAATAGTCATCAACTCCCTTCTACCATCCTGTAAGGTCTGAAGTTACTGAAGCTCCTACATAAACTCTGAATTCATTCTTGTCCATCCTAAACTCCACGCTCAATCCAAAAGCCAATGTTTTGTTTAAGTCACAAACATAACCATATCATTCCCCTCCTTAAAACTTGCATTCAGCCAGGCACGGTGGCACACAACTGTAATCCCAGTAGCTCAGGAGACTGAGGCAGCGGGATAGTGAGCTCAAAGCCAGCCTCAGCAATTTAGCAATCCCATCTCTAAATAAAATATAAAAAGGAGTTAGGGATGTGGCTCAGTGGTTAAGTGGCCCTGGGTTCAATCCTCAGTACTCCCCCAAAAAAATGGATTCAGGAGCTTCCTAATGACTTATAACACAGTGCAAAGTTTACCATTACAATCAGGAAACTGCCCTCTAGGATAAAACCTTCACAAGGGGAAGGAGGGGGGCAAGCGCTACATGTACTACAGAAACGTTGTATCCCTCTATACAGAACCAATTCATTCAGGGAACCCCAAGGAAAATGTGCCCAAAAAGTCAACACTACTCAAGAATGACGCAGTACAGTGAGTCTAAGAAGGCTTATGCCTACATGTGCTTGCAAACACACATGCATACCCACAAAATACAACATTAAAAAATCAAACAGGAGCCCAGTGTGATGGCCCACTCCTATAATCCCAGCAGCTCAGGAGGCTGAATCAGGAGGATCGCGAGTTCAAAGCCAGCTTCAACAATAGCAAGGTGAGCAACTCAGTGAGACCCTGTCTCTAAATAAAACACAAAATAGGGCTGGGGATGTGGCTCAGTGGTCGCCCAAGTTCAATCCCCAGTACAAAAAAAAAAAAAAAATCTAATAGGCAAATGACTTAAAATGCCTCTTTATCATATAAAATAAATCACAACACTAGAGTTCAGCTGTCTTTAAAAAATAATGATTCCTTTTAAAAAGGCAAGAAGGGGCATTTATTTCCTTGGCAAATACTTTGATAAAACTGAAATCTGATGTTTAATTTTCCTCTAGAGTTAATTTTTCCTCATTTCTCAGTAGAAGCTGGTTTTAATTCCATTATTAAGAAAGACATCCCATTTACAGCCAACTCAGTTTCAGTTTCTGGTACTAACCGAACTTACCTTTTTCCTAGAGTCCCTTATGTTTTGAAGATTTATAGTTCACAAGTTTGGGGTAAGGACTGAAGCCCATTTGAAAAGAATAATCTTACTTGTCCTTAATAATAACATCTGTGATATACTGAAAAATAGCTTTCCTTAAGATACACTCACCTCACAATGAGGAAAAAGAAAAAAAAAAAAAAAAGCCGATGACCATAGCCAAAACAAAAATCACAAATTAAAAGCTCACTTAAAAGAAAGAAGGAAACAGCGCAGCCTGATGGCCCACACCTGTAATCCCAGCTACTCCAAAGGCTGAGGCAGGAGGATCACAAACTGGAGTCTAGCCATAGCAATTTAAGGAGTCCCAATCTCAAAATAAAATTGGGCTGGGGATGTAGCTCAGTAGTAAAAACACCCTAGAGTCCAGTCCCCAGTAGGAGGGGGTTAGAAGGAACGGAAAAGAAGAAACAAAGAAAAGTGAAGTTAACAGATATTAAGCTAAGGGACCATAAGTAGTCATCAAAATAAATCCCCTGTCATCTAGTTCATCCCTTCAATTTTTTTAAATATTTTTGTTATTTGTTGATGGATCTTTATTTTATTTATGTATGTATATGTGGTGCTGAGAACTGAACCCAGTGCCTCACACATGCTAGGCAAGCGCTCTACCACTGAGCCATGATCCCAGCCCCATCCCTTCAATTTTTAAATAAACTAATAAGTCACTCAAGCCAATTTACACGCGTACACCAGACCTAATTTTCAGTTGCAAAGCTAAACAATATTAAATGTCTTATAAGATAAAACTTGAATTACCAGGGCTGGGGTTGTGGCTCAGTGATAGAGCGCTTGCCGAGCATGTGTGAGGCACTGGGTTCGATTCTCAGCACCACATATGAATAAATAGAAATAAAGGTCCAATGACAACTAAAAAAATATTTTAAAAAAAAAACCTGAATTACCAATACATATTTATCTTGCATACGGGAGACAGGGAAGGGTCCTCTTAATGTACTTTTCCTATAAATCAGGGAAGACGGAAGAGGGACGGGGCCGGTGTCACCACATTCCTGAGCTGCGAGACCCGGACTGGACTACGGGACTCCTTTCGGACAGAATGGCAATCCCGTCTGCCCGGGCCGTGAGCAGACCAGGGCGAGCGACGCGGGGAGGGCGGCCAGGCCCGGGTGGCGCCGGCCTCGCTCGGGCCCTAGGGGAGCCAGCCCTCCGGCCAGGTCTGGGCTGTCCTTGGCCCTCCGGCCCCTCCCAGCGTCCGCCAGACAGTCCCCCTCCCGCCCCGCCCTCCCGAGGGGCCGGGCCGCACCTGCAGACCAGGCCGAAGACACTCCCACCGCCGCGCGCCACGCAGTCCCGCACGGCCGCAGCCGCCCGCCGCCGCCGCGCAGTTCCGCTTCCGGTCTCGGGGCAGCCGGGAACGGAAGTGCTCGGGACTTCGGCTCTCGAGACTAGAGGCGCCTTAGGAGGCCGCGGAAAGCCTGACCCCTTCCTCATTCAGCCACAGAGGAGAAATTCTAACTTCATTCCACAGGGGTTACAGTAGATTCTAGAGAGGGGTCCGACACGGCCAGGAGGGTGGGGCTAGGGGCGGGCCTTGGGCGGGATTTAGGTCCGGCCGCCCGGGACGGGGCGGGGTCTGCGCTTGAAGGGCAGGGTGAGGGTGGGGCTTGGCTAGTGGGCGGGGACAGGGGCGGGGCTCGCTTACAAGTCAGGAAAGCTCAGTACTGCTATCCCTTTATGCTTTGCTCCTTTGGCCAAATCCAGTGCCCTGCAAAAAACATACCGGTACCTAAGTTTTATTTCTAATAAATATTTTCTAATTTGTATTAAAAATAGTATATATTTAATTGCTTCCACATCTTGCTTTTCTTGCTAGAAAAAGATGTACAGATCTGTCCAAGACAATGCATAGGAAATCTGACTCTTGTTTTTTAAAATTACGTATTTGTTATGTAAATATGTACATGAACAAAAGGTAATGTTTGTTTTGTAGTTATGTAGGAAAAGTTCAAATGGGGGTGTCTATGGGCTGGGTTTGTGGCTCAGTGGTAGAGCGCTGGCCTCGAATGCGTGAGGCACTGGGTTCCATCCTCAGCACCACATAAAAATAAATCAGTAAATAAAATAAAGATATTGTATCCATCTACAACTAAAAAAAAATATTTTAAAAAATGGGGGTATCTAACTCCATTTCTAAGTTTTCCTCCGTAGCAAAAATCACTATCCAGTTCCCTAATATTTTTTATATATGAAGCTTATGTGTGTGTTCTTTCAATAAATACCTCTAGAGCATCAGTTGATTGCTTTATGATGGGTGCTAGGGTTACAAAGCCAAGATGTTGCTTTGTATAAACATGCTCCAAAATGAGGAGTGGAGGGGAGTTACAGAGAAGAAAATGAGGTTGCTCAGTTCCAATAAAATGAACTCAACACATTGTAGTATATGCTACATTAGCAGAATGATTCTTTTAAAAAAAAGTATAAGAAGAAATTAAGGGAAATATGAAGAAATCTGGTGTAGAAAAGTTGGTTGAAGGTGGGTCCCAGAGGGTGACTGTTAAGATTCAGGGAATGGCCAGTGGGGTGGATGAGGACCCTGGCAAGTTGGAGGTATAGTGTAGGTTAAAACACAGGCGGGGGCGGGGGGGGAGGGGACATATGCAATCCAAGGACACTTGGATAATGAGCCATGGCAAGAGATTAGGGGCATAAGTGTGGTCTTGTCATAAGAATGGACACACAACGGAGGTCAGGAGCAGACTGGGGTATATATGGATACCTAGCACATCTTGGAGGAAATACTAAAGTCACTAGAGCAAGAAAGCTATTGGGTCAGTTGGCTAAAGGATTAAACCAAATTAGGTCCCTATTTCCCATCATTCACAAAAATAAATGCCAGATTGGGTAAAAACTCAAACATTAGAGAAGAACTTTATTGTTATGGTTTAGATATGAGGTGTCCCCCAGAAATTCCCATATGAGGCAATGCAAGAAGGTTCAGAAGATAAATTATTGGGTTGTGAGAGCCTTAACCCAATCAATGAATTAGTCCCCTGATAGGGATTAACTGAGTGGTAACTGAAGGCTGGCAGGGTGCAGCTGAGGGGGTGGGGCATTGGGGCCGTGGCTTTGGAGTATATATTTGTTTCTGGCAAGAGATCTTGCTCTCTGCTTCTGCTTCCCTCTGCCACCCTCTTCCACCATGGTGTTCTGCCTCACCCTGAACCCTGAGGAATGAAACCAGCCTTCTATGGACTAAGACCTCTGAAACCGTGAGCCCTCAAATAAACTCTTCCTCCTCTAGAATTGTTCTGGTCAGGTCTTTCAGTCACGGCAGCAAAAAAGCTGACTAAAACAAATACTAAAAGAAAATGCAGGTGTATTTCTGACAGGTTTTGCTTTTCTATTATTCAAGGATATGATTGTATAATGGTCAAGAATCCTGGAGTTCGGTTCTTATTAACCAACGCACAATCTACCTAACTTTTCTGTGTTCAGTCTAAAACTGTTGAATGGGAACAGTGATGGTGGAGATGGTAAAGCTGAGAGTGCTGTAACATCTAAACCCTGTGGAAGAGATTCCCACCGTGCTATAGCCCACCCAGGTGATGCTTCTACCCATGTAATTGGTAAAAGCATCAAGTTATTACTTTCTTTCATTCTGGGACTGTAAAAGTTCATCTAATCTTTTCTCCAGTGGAACATGTCATTCAGGGTAACTCGAATCTGTTTCTGAGCCATGGTCACTCATATTTGGCTCAAAATAAATTTTATTTCCTTTAAAAAATATAGTAGAATTGAGACAATAATGGAATTTCACTAAGGATTGGATGATATAGCACCTGTGTGTAAAGCACTTACAGTGCTCAGTACATATTAGCTGATATCATTATATTTTTTACTACAGTATCATATCAAATTTTTTTTTAAATCCCCTCTTCCCTAATTAAATGGGATGGATAAAACTCGTAAGATGTTAATTAAACATAAGGTGAGGGGCTGGGGTTGTGGCTGAGTGATAGAGCGCTCGACTCGCATGAGTGAGGCACTGGGCTGGATACTCAGCACCACATAAAAATAAATAAAGGTATTGTGTCCACCTACAACTAAAAAAATATATTTTAAAAAAGTAAGTTGATCGTGTGTGTGTGAAATAGAAGAAGATGGCGTGTGTTGGTGTGCCTGTTGCCCCACATACACACAAACCACATGAAGCACTCAGTGTTCCTGAGGGCTCAATGCCACCACCCACTGATGACTCCAGCAGTGACCCTGTATGTCTTCTGCCCAAGAAATGCCATGGCCCCTCGTAGGCTCATTGGTGAGCTCCATCTGCAGCCACATGTACTGTCCCCTGTGTCTCCCCAAAGAGTGACCAAGGCACCTCTCTGGGGACCCCTTGCAGCAGGGAAGCCTGGTATGGCAGAGAGAGGGGAGACCCACGAACCTTACGAACCCTCAAACTCCTCAATGTCTGTCCCTGCCCGGTCCTAAGTGCATTAGCACAGGAGAATACTCACCATGGCATTATTTGTTATAGGTTAAAATTGGACAGGCCTGGGGATGTAGCACAGTGGTGGAGTGCTTGCCTAGCATTCATGAGCCCTGGGTTCCATCCTCAACACCATTAAAAAAAAGAAAAAAGAACCTGGGGTATTTAACCACTGAGCCACATCCCCAGCCCTTTTTTATATTTTATTTAGAGACCGGGTCTTGCTAAGTTGCTCAGGGCCTCACTAAGTTGCTGAGGCTGGCTTTGAACTTGCGATCCTCCTGCCTCAGCCTCCTGAGCCACTGGAATCACAGGCATGCACCTCCATGCCCAGCAAAAAAAAAAAAAAAAGTTAAAAATAAAACTGGAAGCAACCTAAGGGTCAATTAGAAGACAACAATAAATAATTCCACACATTGCAATACTACTAAACCAAAGTGAAGCAGTAAAACTATCTGAACGATGCACAAATATTTTCACTGTAAATTTTATAATCAACATATGTCAATGTTATGAGCTAACTACACAACAAAATTCTTTCTCCCTTGGCGTTTCTCATCCCCAAACTTCCTTTGCACCAACTCTCTGATGTTAGTCTCTAGGACTGTTTCCATGAAAATGCTTTTTTAATGAGGGAAAGAATATCAAACTGTGTTAATGCCATGAATGTATTTCTTCCCAATGTGTAACTTAATGGCAAAAAAGAAAAAGAAAAAACGAAATAGACATTTATCAAAAGAGGACATACAGATGGCTAACAGCTCCATGAAAAAATATTCAACACTAATCATCAGGGAAATGCAAATTAAAACCGTGATGAATGCCACCTCACACCTGTTAAAGTGACTGTTTTTAAAAAATAGCAGAGTAGGGGGTTGTTGCCAGTGGATAGATGGAGGGGAGAGAGGGAGATAGTGCTCAAGGGTACAAAGGTTGTTGTATGAGATGTGTGAGTTCTGCTCACGCACAGCAGTTAACCACAGTGCACTGTGTGCTTGAAATTTGCTGAGAGGGTAGATCTTAAGTGTCTTACACACACACACACAAAAATGGTAATTATATGAGATGATGAATATGTTAATTAGTTTGATTGTCATGGTTATTTCACAATGTGTATATACTTCAAAACATCAAATTGTACAAGTTAAATATATACAGGTTTTATTTTCTTTGGCAGTGAAAAAAAGAATAAGTGGAGGCAAAATCCACCCCAATTGAAATGTGAAAAAATAAATATTGAGTAAAATGAATCACCCTGACAGGACGTCAACCAGCACTGAGGCAGCTTATCTTAAATGTGCAGATAGATGGGCTGATGGGTGGACAGATGGAGGTCGAATGCATGGATGAAGAATGTGTGCATGCATGAATAACTGCATGCATGAAGACTGTTTCATGTGGGAAGACTCCCATTTCCATGCACTGGTCACTAAATTTGATCTATTAACTTGAGTGTCTTTGGGCCTGAATGTTCAAATGTAATAAAAATATAATAATAGATTTAAGATGACATTTGCTGCAACCAGCACCTGCTGTTAATTCAGAAACTGGAGGAGCAATGGGGGATGAAGAAAAGACAAACAGACACACATAGAGAAAAAGCTGGGGCCAGCTGAGACAGCCCAGCCCTGATGAGTCTTGACTGACACTAGAGCTAGCTCAGCATGTTTATTATATAGATTTTGTCATCAGAAATTTATTCAGAAATTATAGAAGTTATCCGAAGGTTATAGCAGAAGTTTGAGCAAAGCAGGCTGTCTAAAGGACGCAGCGAAACTTGTGAGACACCGAGGTCATCTTGTTATGCCCAGAATTCTCTACCTCCAGGAGTTGGTGCCTGAGTTCAAGGTCCCCAGTGATACAGATGCACGCCTTCACAGGCACTAGAAGTAACTAGCTAACATCTCTGTAGGATTTCCCTCAACTCTTCATACCCTGAGCTTTCAGACCTACCTTCTGCCTCATAAATACAGCTCTCAAAGCTACTTCAAATATCACTCCTTAGTTTTACCAGAAGGTGGCAGTGTGGTGTAAAGACCAAACACTACACAGAGGGATAAGGCTTGTGGGGTGGTTTTTGATGTTGGTGAGCATGCTTTTACTTTTTTATTCTTTTTCTTTCTTTTTTCCCCCCACATTTTAATTTGGTGCATTATAGTTGTACACAATGGTGGGGTTTGTTGATACATATTCATACATGCTTACAATACAACCGTATAATTTGACCAATATCATTCCCCAGTATTTCCCCTTTTCCTTCCCTACTCCCTACCCCTGGTCCTTTTCTTCTACTCTGGTGGTCTCCCTTCGATTTTTGAGACTCTCCCCACCTCGCTTTTCCTTTTTCCTCCCTTAGCTTTCACATATGAGAGAAAACATATGACCCTTGACCTTCTGAGTTTGGCTTAATTTGCTTAATATAATCGTCTCAAGTTTCATCCATTTTCCTGCAAATCACATCATTTCATTTTTCTTTATGGCTGAATAATACTCCATCATATGTGTGTGTGTGTGTGTGTGTGTGTTCTTTATTCATTTATCCATGGACATCTAGGCTGGTTCCATAGTTTGACTACTTTTTTATTCTTACTGACGTATCATATTTGTCTATATTTCTAGATTACAATATGATAATTTGATGCATGTAGAGAATGTATAATGGTCCATTTAGGGTAATTAGAATTTGGCATCTCCTCCAATGTTTACCACTTCAGGATTGGGCACCTCAGACTCCTCTTCACTTCTTTTGAAGTATGTGACAAGTTGTAGGAATAAGTGTTGAAGACCTACCAAGTAGTAAAGTGACCATAGTTAATAATAATGGATAATTCAAATTTGCTTTTAAAAATAGGTTGTAAGTATTCTCTCTATAAAAAATAAGTATGGGAACTGGGGGTGTGGCTCATTGGTAGAGCACTTGCCTAGCACATGTGAGGCACTGGATTCAATCCTCAGCACCACATTAAAAAAATAATAATAAATAAATAAAGTTATTTTTAAAAGGATTTAAAGCCAGGCACGGTGGCACACACCTGTAATCCCAGCACTTTGGGAGGCTGAGACAGGAGAATCGCGAGTTCAAAGCCAGCCTCAGCAAGGGCAAGGCGCTAAGCAACTCAGACCCAGTCTCTAAATAAAATACAAAATAGGGCTGGGGATGTGGATCAGTGGTTGAGTACTCCTGAGTTCAATCCTCAGTACCAAAAAAAAAGGAGGATTTAAAAATAGGTATGGGAGGTAATGAATGTTAACTAGCTTGATATAATTATTCCACAATGTATACATCTATCAAAACATCACATTGCATCCCAGAAATGTATGCAATTATTATTTGTCAATTTAAAGTAAACGATTGGGCTGGGCATACAGCTCTGTGATAAAGGGCTGCCTCGCATGCACAAGGCCCTGGATTTGATCTCCAGCACCACAAAAAAAAAAAAAAAGAAGGTGAAAAATTTGCCAATGCAATGGTGCATGCCAGCTATTCAGGAGGATGAGGCAGAAGAGTTGCAAGTTCAAGGCCAGCCTGGGTAACTTAGTAAGACCCTATCTCAAAATGTTAAGAAGATAAAAAATGTAAACTTAAATGTGAAAATAAAAGAATCCTATAGAAACTGCTCACCCTTGACTTTATCGTAACATCATGTGGCTCATGGGAAATGATTGTTGTTTTGAACCCTCAAAATGAAGAGGAAGTGACCTTCACGTGGCCCCTGTGGCAATGCCTGAGGTAATCGGAAAGCTGATGCACGGAGGTTTGAGCAAGCAGTGCCCAGCATGTCTCAGGTGGGTCTGAACCCCACCCCTGCAGCAGCCCAGGCCTGTATGGACGCCCTGCCTCAGGATGGATCCACGGCTCAGTGCATACTCAGGCACCCCCATGGGATTCGGCTGAGGCTCAACCTGTGCTGAGACCACATCCTTGCTTAGCTCCTCCTCCTTCTCTGTTCTGCTTCCTCAGCACCCAACAAACCATGTCCATCCAACCCTCACTGTCCTGCAAAAATCATATGCCTCTCACCCCCATGCCCCCCAAAAAATCAAGTGCATCCCAAACTCTATCCCCCAAACATCGTGTGTCCAAACTCTCATCCCTAGCAAATTATGTGCCCCATCACCCCACAAAACATTATGTACATCCCAACTTCCATCCCTCCAACAAACCATGTGCTTTCCAGCTCTTACCCCTGCAAAAATCAGGTGCATCCTCACCCCTATTCCTCCAAAAGTGCTGTGCGCCTTAGCGTCTATCCCTCCCCCAACAAGTGAAACGCCTCTCAACTCCTGTCTATGCCCAGAAAATCACAGACATCCCAACACCTACCTCAGTACCTTATTGACAGCGTGAGCTGACCACATCGTGAAGGAATCTCTATCAGTTCGTATGGGCTACATTTGGAGCTATAATGAAGACTGCCCAGCAGGAAATGCCTCTCCTGGGTTTTAAAGAAGTAGGTGGCCTAGAATTGGGTGTGGGGTGGATTCCAGGTAGAACAGCATGTGCCAAAGAAAAAAGATCCACAAGAACAGGAATTGTTGTCTGTGTTCTTCTTCATTTCATCCCTTATGCCTAAAATATAAGTGCTTCCTGGGGTCAGGCTTGAACCTGGGCTCTGAGGTGTGTAGACGACACCTAGAGATTCCCATTATTGGAAACCTGGAGACTCCTACTGTTGGGAACCAAGCTGCTGGTTGTCACCACCTGAAGGTCACTCAGGAACAGGTAAGGGAAGAGGACATTGGATTTGATCAGAGAACACACTATGTATATGTGGAAATATATGTACAAATAATATATATTAATTTTTTAAGTTGAAAAATAGAGGGTGTCTATTTTGTTCTCTGCTTTATTCCTAGATGGTAGCACAGGTCATTGAACATTTTCTTAGTAAATTTTCCTCTGGACACCAGGTCTCACTACATTCCCCAGCTGGCCTTGAACTCCTGGACCCAAGCAATCCCTCTGTCTCATCTACTCAAGCTGCTAGGACTCCAGGCCAGTAACTGGCCACCACACCAGGCTGGTAATATTTATTGAAGGTGGAAAAGATTGAGAGACCTTTTCTCCCAAAGCCTTCAATCATTTTGGATTGCCCCCAAATAACCAAAACAGTTATCATCCTCTGCCAGATTTTGAGACTCCAGTCAGAACTGGCAAGTGTCATTTGCTGGTTGTGGGGGGTGATTTCTAAGAATTGTGAAAATGACTCCTCTAGGAACTTCAGTTGTCAGCACAAATATCCTAAATTCTGGCTTATCCCACTCAAAAACCACAGATTATTTAACATTTATTTTGAATTCAAAGGCGCTTTCTGATCTTCAGGCAATGGGGTATAATCCAAGAGAATATCTGTGCTGGAGTCAACAGATCTCGTTAACCCAAAGGCAATCAACAATAACCAGAAAAACCCACTGCCAAGGACCCCTAAGAAAACAATCACAGAAAAGGTATCAGAAATAAACACACACACACACACACACACACACACACCAAAAAAAAAAAACCGGAACTTTGGGTTTGATGATGAAAGAGGGAGAGAAGTCACTTTTAGACTAGCAATTTCCTCAGTCAGTCACCCCACAATACGTATGTCCATGCTCATGAGATTGCCTGAGACAGGGAAGGTGGCTGGCTGAATGGCACAGGCGGGAGCCTGCAGAGCTGGCTGGTGTTACCTGCACCACAGAATGCGAGGGTCCATTCTGGCAGGTACGTGAGCGTGGTGGTCACTGCTGTGACCCTCTCCAGCAAGGGGTTCCTTGGTTCAACCATTAACTGAGGTTTTCCTTCTTCCCTTTCTTCTCTGCTTTGAATATTCTCCCCTTTTTCCCTTCATCTGTGGTTTTCACCCTATTCGACTCTCCCTAATATTTTCCTCAAGGTCCAATCCAGTGAGATTTTCATCTCCCTCTTCTTCTGTTTTGTTTTCTTATTGCTATCCTGCCTGCCTTGAATACTTCTGTGAACTGGCATTGCCTTGATTCTTTTTCCTTCCTATCATGTTGTTCTTTCCTCCTCCTCCTTTTTCCTTTTCCTGTGCCAAGAATATTAATAATAATGACCAACATTTCTGAGTACTCACTATGCACCTAACCTGTACAGATGGTCCCCAACTTATGAGGGTTCAGCTTACAATTTTCAACCTTGCAATGGTGCCACAGCGTAGCTATACAACTGTTCTGTTTTTCACTTTTGAGTGCAGTACTGGAATATTGCATGAGATATCCAACATTTATTATAAATAGGTTCTATGTGAGATGGTTTTGCCCAGCCGAAGGCAGCGGTAAGTGTTCTGAGCACGTTGAAGGTAGCCTCGGCTGAGCTGTACTGATCACTATGTTATATGTATCAAGCTATGATATCCAACTTGTGATGGGTTTATCAGAACATAACCTCATGCTGAACTGAGGAGCATCCATATGATCCCATTAATCCTCACAGTAGACCAGGGAGGCGCTATCATCCCCATCTTACAGATGAGAAGATTCGGACACGGAGAGGTGGTTATTTGTCTGAGATCATACAGCTGAGACCGATTCAAATGACAGAGACAGAATTCAAACCCAAGCCTTCCAGTCCTAGATCTTTGCTACATGGCTCCTCCAACAGAATTCTTCCTGGGATCCTCAGTCTTCCTACTTCCTGTCCCTATAGGAATCTTATGATGCTATGGCTTCAGTGACCTCCTCTTTGAAACCCCATCCATCCTTCCAGCTCTAGATCAAATAATATCAACAGCCACAATATTGAACAAAGCTTCATTTCATTAAGCACCTACAGAAGCCTGATATCAGGCTGAAATTTCTTTTCACTCATTATTGCACAGGCTCCCCACATCATAGATGAGAAATGGCATCATGGAAAAGTTATGTGGACTTCTGCAAGTGTCCCAGCCACTTAGTTTCAGAGGCAGGCAGTAGACTTTAATGTCTATCAAAATAACATCAACTACACGGAGGCACAGGTCTGGCCCCCAGCACAGACTCTTGCATATAAGAGGTGTTCAGTATATATCCATGGAATCAAAGGTGAGAGAAGTTCCAAACAAGATTTTTCCTGGGTTTTGTTTTTTTGTTTTTTTGTTTTGTTTTGTTTTGTTTTGTTTTGTTTTTTGCAACTGGAGGAAGAGCCCTGGATATTTCTGAGATGGATTATTTGTGAATTCCAGTAATCCATGAACTCTCTGCCCGTATCATTGGACAGAACAGGTATGTGTGGTGGAATGAGCATCGAGTCAAGAATTAAAACAGATTCTAGTCCAAATGATAATAGAAGTAGCAATTACAGGTGCTTTCTGCCCGACGAAGTGTGTAACACATTCCACACATTCTCTAATTGAACTCATCACCACAGTGACTCGAAGTAGCCTCTGCCGTCACCATATAAGGAAAGAGAGAAGTTAACCTGCTCAAACTTGCACAATTGCAGTCCTAGTCACTTAACCCCTGAGGACCTGCTTCCTCATCCACAAAACCAGTCAAGGAGTGACTTCTAATTTCTTAGAATTCTGGGATTCTGCTCTGCTAACTAACCCTTTGGAAACTCTGCTTTAAAACACACACCCATATTAGCAAGTATGGGGTTAGTAGCTGGGATGAAGGTGCCCCGACGAGTTGACCAGGAGCTACTCTATTAAGACATATATTTTACCATCTGGCTCTGTGAACTAGTTATCATCTGGCAAGATGTGAGGTTTATGTATCTGCTGCAATATTAATTTTTGCACAAAAATAAAAGGAAAGGGATTTTTAAGGACACATAGAAGAGTCAGGCCATGCAGCAGTTCATAGCTGTATTAGTCAATTTTCCATTGCTATAACAAAATACCTGATATAGATAACTTAAAAGGATGAAAGACATATTTTGGCTCACAGTTTCAGAGATTTCAGTCCAGGCTTACTTGGCCTCATAGCTTTGAACTTGTGGTGAGGCAGGACATCACAGAGGGAAAGCCTGGGGGAGCAAAGGTGCTCACCTCACTGTGGCCTGGTAAAAAGAAAGAGAGAGGAAGGGGCTGGGGTCCTATCGTTCCCTTCAAGGGCATGCCTCCACTGGGCACAGTGGCACACACCTGTAATCCCAGCACTTAGGGAGGCTGAGACAGGAGAATGCCAAGTTCAAAGCCAGCCTCAGCAACAGCGAGGCGCTAAAGCAACTCAGTGAGACCCTGTCTCTACATAAAGCACAAAATAGGGCTGGGGATGTGGCTCAGTGGTCGAGTGCCCCTGAGTTCAATTTCTGGAAGCAAAAATAAATAAATAAAAATAAGGGCATGCCCCCATGACCTAACTTCCTCCCACTAGGCTCCACCTCTTAAAAGCTTCTCCACTTCCAATAACACCATAGGCTGGTAACGCAGGTGGGCCTTGGAACACACAAGATCCAAACTACAGCAGGAAGAGCATCCTGCATTATCCACGCGGGCCTAATAATCACAAGGGGAAGGCAGGAAACCAGAAAGAACAGATCACAGTGGCGAATTTAAAGGTGGAGTAAGGGCTTGTAAGTCAAGGAATGTGGGCCTCCCCTAGAGGCTAGAAAACGCAAGCCAATGCATTCTTCCCAGAGCTCCCAAAAAGCCAGTCTTGCCAACATTGTTGATTTTAGCCTAGAGAGACAGATTTCAGGCGTCCAAGCTCCGCAACTGTGAAAGAATATGTTTGTGCTACTTCAAGCCACTAAGTTCATGGTAATTTGTTATAGCAGCAATCAGAGACTCTTGGAGGTCCAGATGGGTTTAGTATCACTCCTTCTCCAATTCTTTTTTTTTTTTTTAAATATCTCAATCTTTTTTGTTTTGTTTTGTTTTTGTTTTTGTTTCCTTCTCCAATTCTTAAAGGATCATTGCCAGCCTATAGGTCTTTTCTCCCAAATCCTACAATTAGTCTGGATTTCCCCAAAATGACCAAGCAAATTTACTGGACTTTGAGACTCAGAACTGGATTTCAAGATGGAGAAAGGCGCCATGAGCCAAGAAATGCGGGTAGCCTTCTAGAAACGGGAAGGACATGAGTTCTTCCCTAGAACTTTCAAAAGGAACTAGGATGGATGGATGGATGGATGGATGGATGGATGGATGGATAGATAGATGTAAGAAGGTATTTATTAAGGGAATTGGTTTGCATGATTATGGAGACTGAGAAGTTGTACAACTGGCCATCTGCGACTGAGACCCAAGGATGCCAGCAGTGTGTCTCAGTCCAAGTCCAAGAGCCTCAGAACTAGGAATGCTGATAATGTAAGTCTCAGTTCAAAGCCAAAGGGCTGAGAAACTGGGGGATGGGAGAAGGTGCAGGTGGCAGAAATCCCAGAATCTAAATGTCAAAGGACATGAAGTTCTGTCTGGTACCCAAGGGCAGTAGAAGAGAGGTGGCCCAGCTCCAGGATGAGTAAGCTCACCTTCCCTCTGCCTTGTGTTCCAGCCCAGCCCTTGGCCAGTTGGATGGTAGCTGCCCTCAGTAAAGGGGGACCCTCTCTCCTCAGTCCACCAACTCAGCCAACCTCCAGAAGCACCCTCACAGACACCCAGAAACACAGCTTAACCAGTTATCTAGGTGTCTTTTTACCCAGCCAAGACATTTGAACTACAATTAAATGCCCCAGGTATCATGGAGATAGGGCTGGGGGCTTTGCCCAACTCCACCCCAAGATATTAATGAGTAATAGAGGGTTAGTGTTTGATGAGGATAGAGCTTCCATTCTTCAGGGTGAAAAGAGTTTTGCAGGTGGGTGGTGAGGATGGCTGCCACACTGAATTGCACCTAGAAATGATTAGGAGGATAGGTTTATGTCATGTGTATGTGACCAAAATAAAACAATGGAGGAGACATTAGTGAGAGCTACTTGGATGTGTTCCCCAAAGTTCATGTGCTAGAAACTTATCTATCCCCTGTGCAACAGTTTTGAGAGGTGGTACCTTTAAGAATGGATTTAATGTCATGAGCATGGGAGTTTGTTCATTATCACGGGAGAAGTTTCCCTTTAAAGGATGAGTTATTCATTCTCCCCCTTTCCCTCTCTCTCTCTCTCTCTCTCTCTCTCTCTCTCTCTCTCTCTCTCTCGCCCCCTCCCTCTCTTCTGTTTCTGCTTTCTGGCATGTTTTGATGCAGCAAGAAACCTCTGTCCAGATACAGTAGCTCACTTGGACTTTCTAACCTCTAAAACCACAAGTCAAATTTCTGCTCATTATAAATACCCAGTCTCTGGCACTCTGTAATAGCAACATACAATGTACTAAAACAATGATCAAGGTAGATTTTACTGGCTCGTTCACAAGCCAGGTGAGGGGAAGTTTGCATCATGGGGCATGTTGCATTTTATTCAAAAAGAATAATAATTCCCACCTTCTCCAAGTCTCACTTCACAGCCACCAGCTACCACATGTCCTTCCTGCATAGATAACTGGCGCACAGTGCTTGGAGGAGTTCCTGGAATCTTTCCTCAATTTTCTCACGTCTCTCTCTTCCATTCCAGGACTCTGCTTTCTGATGAGCTTGTGTGGGGCTGTCGCTCAGATGGCCAAAGGTGAGTGCTCAGAGCCTGACCAGGTGGGTGACTTGGGGCCACCCTTGTCCTCAAATATGGGAGATTTTTCCATCTTCTAAGGTCTTCTTCAATTTCTTTCTTTAGTGTTCTGTAGTTTCCATTGTAGAGGTCTTTCACCTCTTTTGTTAGATCAGTTCCCAAGTGTTTTATTTTTTCAAGACTATTGTGAATGGGATAATTTTCCTAACTTCTCTTTCAGCTGGTTTTTCATTGGTGGATAGGCATATAATTGAATTATGGGTATGAATTTTGTATCTTGCTGCTTTGCTGGATTCATGTATGAGTTCTAGAAGTTTCCCGGTGAAGTTTTTTGGGGTTTTTTTTTTGTGTGTGTGTGTCTTCTAAATATAGGATCATGTCATCAGCAAATAGGGATAGTTTGCGTTCTTTTCCTATTCATATCTGTTTAATTTATTTCTTTTGTCTAATTTCTCTGGCTAGGGTTTCTAGGACTATGTTGAAAGACCTCTACAATAGAAATAAGCCATCCCTGCTTGTTCCAGTTTTTAGAGAGGATACTTTCAGTTTTTTCACTGTTTAAAATGATGTTGGCCTTGGGTTTAGCATATATAGCTTTTAAAATGTTGAGGTAAGTTCCTACTATCCCCAGTTTTTCTACTGTTTTGAGCATGAATGTATGCTGAACTTTGTCAAATGCTTTTTCTGCATCTATTGGGATAATCATGTGATTTTTGTTTTTAAATCTACCTATGTGGTGAATTACATTTATTGATTTCTGTATGTTGAACCAACCTTGCATCCCTGGGATGAACCCCACTTGATCATGGGGCAACTATCTTTTTAAATGTTTTAGTATGCAAATTGCCTGAATTTTATTAAGAATTTTTGCATCTATGTTCATCAAGGATATTGGTCTGCAGTTTTCTTTCCTTGATATGTCTTTGTCTGGTTTTGGTATCAGGGTGATACTAGCTTGATAGAATGAGTTTGGAAGAGTACCCTCTATTTCACGGAACAGTTTGAAGAGGATTAGTGTTAATTCTTCTTTAAAGGTTTGGTAGAACTCTGCTGAGAATCTCTCTGGTCCTGGGCTTTTCTTTGTTGGTAGGCTTTTGATGGTGTCTTCAATTTCATTACTTGAAATTGATAAGTTTACATTTTCTATGTCTTCCTGGTTTAGTATGGGTAGGTCGTATGTCTCTAGAAATTTGTCAATGTCTTCAATATTTTCTAATTTATTGGAGCATAAATTTTCAAAATAGTTTCTGATTATTTCAGCAGCAGCTGTGGTGCTATTTCCTTTTTCATTCACAAAATTTTAATAACTTGAGTTTTTCCCTCTTTCTTTTGATTGGAGATAATACCTTGCATTCTATCAGATAATAATGGAATGAAACTAGAAATCAACAATAAGATAAAACTAGAAGCTACTCTAACACCTGGAGATGAAATGCCTCCAGCATTGCTCTCTTTGCTCAGGATTGCTGTAGCTATTCTGGATCTTTGGTTTTTCCATGTGTGTTCAACCCTAGGGCTGCAAATGTCCCCAACATACTTTTTACTCATCCCAAAGAAATTACCTGGAGAACTCAAGGGAGAGGTTTGGAACATTTTACCCCTTACTCCTCAGTAGTGGGGAGCTGGAATACACAGAGGGCCACACTGTGCCTGCAAGATTGGGAATGTCTAGGACAGGTTGCCGGCCACTGCCCAGGTGGGTTTCTTCAGGTGTCTTCTGGGTACATTCCTCTACTTCACAACCAGGGTCACTCTGTTTGGATCCTCCCCTAAAGACCGAGGATAAGGGGAACGGCCTGCTCCCCCTCCCCATTTCCTTTGTTACCCTGTTCTTTAAAGATCTTCCCTCACTGTGAGCTATCTTAGGCACTGATTATGTTTGACCCAACAATATGAATTTTAGGATTTTTTTCTAGTTCCCTGAGCAATGTCTGGTGTTTTGATGGGAATTGCATTGAACTCATGGATCACTTTGGCAAGCGGATGGATCACCCATGGATCACCCATGACCCTTGTAACACTCTGACCGTGAAGGTGTTGAGCTCAGTGAGGTCTGACCTGCCTCTCTTCTCCCTGCAGTCCCTTGTAATCGGTGCCCGTTACACGGTTTCTGTGTCAACAGTACTCACTGCACCTGCGACTCTGGATTTATTTCTGGATCTGGGAAGAGATTTTTCACATTCCCCCTGGAGATATGTAAAGGTAAAAGGGCATTTTGCATGAGGGTCTGTGGAGGCATCGGGAAGGATGCAGGAGAGAGAATTCCGGGGAATTGGTAATGCTGAAAATTCCACTCACCCTGCACTGGAGAAACAGACACTTGGACGAAGTGGGAAAGGGCAAGCTCTCAGCCAGGTGTGGTGGTGCACACCTGTAATCCCAGTGGCTCAGGAGGCTGAGGCAGGAGGATCGCGAGTTCAAGGCCAGCCTCAGCAAAGGCGAGGTGCTAAGCAACTCAGTGAGACCCTGTCTCTACATAAAACACAAAATAGGGCTGGGGATGTGGCTCAGTGGTCGAGTGCCCCTGAGTTCAATCCCCAGTATCAAAAAAAAAAGGGTACACTCTTCCAGAATCTAGCGCGGGGCTGACTTCATGCGGGTGGTGGGAAAACTGAAGAGGATCGTGAATGTGACAGTGCTTCATGAAAAGCATTGTGTCATTTTTTTAAAATAAGGAGACAGAATGTGTACTGAAGCAAGGAGGAAATAAAAGCTCCAGCAGGAACGTGCCTCGTATAAAGCTCTGTGGTCACCCAGCATGCAAAGTGCAGCCCCCATTCAACGATGGAAACATGCAATCCCCTGGGACAATAAGCGCTCAGGGTGGGAGTTGGTAGTGGGGCGCTCCACTTCCCTAGTTCAAGGTTCCTCATGGGTGGCAGCCTGTAGGCAGGAGCAGGCGGCTCAGTGGCTTCCCTTCTCTTTCCCCCACTTAACACTTCCTCCCAGAATCTCCACAGAAAAGAAACCCCGGAAGGAGAGAAAGAGAAAGGGGTCTTCACCTGATTCAGGCTATTGTCGTGGTTTAGCTTCTGTGTTCCTGAGATAGAGCAGATACTTTGATGGTCAACTTTGTGGGATCTTTGCAGGCTTCCCTCCCCCGACCACTGTCCTGCAATTCTCTCTCTCTTTTCTTTTCTTTTCTTTTCTTTTCTTTTTTTTTTTTTTTTTTTGGTACCAGGGATTGAACTCAGGGGCACTCGACCACTGAGCCACATCCTCAGCCCTATTTTGTGTTTTATGTAGAGACAGGGTCTCACTGAGTTGCTTAGCGCCTCGCCGTTGCTAAGGCTGGCCTTGAACTCACAATTCTCCTGTCTCAGCCTCCCACAGTGCTGGGATAACAGGCGTGCGCCACCGCGCCCGGCTCCTGCAATTCTCTTGATAACAGCAAATTCTCCCCTGCACCTTCCTCGCTGTGGATCCTCCAGTTTCCTGGTATCCTCCACTTGCCATGCTGAGTGGCAACCCCATACCAGCAATCTCCACAGTCAACTTACCTTCAGTTCTGGGGAAACACTCACCTACCTTTAGCCCAAGGAATACAGAATGGGGTATGTGCAGTAGATGCATTTTCTTGACCCCTTTGCAAGACGGTATCTCACTCTTTAGGTTTATCAGAAAAAAGTAGGCACCAGTCAATTTGGTCCCCACAAAATACAAGGAGTAACAAGCTTGATGAGCTCCTTAACCTCCGTCCCTCTCATATCAATTGAGAAGGGGAACTCACTGCACCACCTCAGCTCTCTCCATTATCCTTCCTCTCTTACTTACTCACTCTCAACCCATAACTCACATCTCTCTGATAAAAATTCATTGCAGGACCCTCTGCTTTCAGCTTCCTGCCTTGGAGTTCCTATAGTGCACTTCCAGATGTCCACCCAGCCCACTGTGAGTGTAGTGTTAGGTCAGTTCTCCTATAAGCACCCTGGACTCTCTTCCATCCAGACCCAGCAGTCATAGACCTGGGAGAACCAGAGATGTAGCAGTGCATGGAGGGAGGAAAAAAAACCCATCCAAAATGCTAGAACCCTTTCATCCGATTCTAAGAGATTTCATTAATGCATGCAACCCAGCATGCCTTGGGAGCCAGGAAACGTCCCCAGCTCGGGATTACATAAACAGATGTGTCCATCCTCCTCTGTTTCACTCTCAGCCTGTCAAGGTGATCGTCTACCTGGTACAATACTGAGAAACATCTTCATAAGGAACAAAATGAGAGTTTGCAATCTTCATCCTTTGACTAAGACCGTGGGGTCTCCACTCATGAAAACATGATTGTTCTTGCTACCTATAGGGGCATTTTAAAAATACCCTGAGGGCTGGGGTTGTGGCTCAGTGGTAGAGCACTTGCCTAGCATGTGTGGGCACTGGGTTCAATTCTCAGCACCACATAAAATAAATAAATAAAATAAATGTATTGTGTCCATCTATAACTAATAAAAATATTTTTTTTAAAAATACCCTGAGACCAAGACTCTTCAAACCACCATTTCATGTTCTTGTAATTCTGTGAGTTAGGAGCTCTGGAAGGATATGGCCAGGGATATCCTCTCCAGTCCACTGATGTCCACTGAGGCAGGAGGGGCTGCTTCCAAGACTTAGTCTTGCTTATTCTCTGACATCTTTGGCCAGTTTTTCCCTCTTTCTTTTTCTCTCTATCCTTTCATTTATTTCATCCATCTCTTCTCTTCCTTTCTCTTCCCCTGTCTCTCTCCCTCTCCCTCCAGAATGTTTTCACTTGGCCTCTTGGGCTCAGGGGAGTCCAGCCTCTTACATGAAGGAAGGCATGTTCATTTCCTGGGGCCTGCTATAACAAAGGACTGCGAGCCAGGTGGCTTAGAACAACATAAATTTCTGTCCTGGAGATCAGACGTCTGAAATCAAAGCATCAGCGGGGCCACACCCACTCTGAAGAGTCTAGGAAAGAATCCTCCCTGTCTCTCCCTCCCTCGGGTGCTAGCCACCAATCCTCTGCATCCCTTGGCTTGTAAAGCTGCTTCACTCTGATCCTGCCTCTGTCCTCACACGACCTTGTTCCTGTGTGTCTCTGTCTTCACATGGTATTTTCTTCTTCTTCGAGGGACATCAGTCATACTGGAACCCACCCTAACAACCTTATCTTTTTTTTTTTGATGCTGAGGATTGAACCCAGGGTTGCTTAACCACTGAGCCACATCCCCAGCCCTTTTTTAATTATTATTTTTCAGTTGTTGATGGACCTTTATTTTTTTTTCATTTATTTATATGCGGTGCTGAGAATCAGGCCCAGTGCTAGGCAAGCTCTCTACCACCCAGCCCCCCCCCCAGCCCTTTTTCATATTTTATTAGAGACAGGGTCTCACTGAGTTGCTTAGTGCCTCACTAAGTTGCTGAGGCTGGCTTTGAACTCACTCCTGCCTCAACTTCCTGAGTCACCGGGATTACAGATGTGCACCACTGTGTCCGCCATAACCTATATCTGTAAAGACCCTATTTACAAGCAAGGCCAAATTCAGAGGTACCAAGGTTGGGGGGCTTCAGTCTACAACAGCAGTTGTGGTCAGTATCCAGCATATATAACCTTGGCATTCCCCATTCCTTTGCATAGCAAATACAAGGTCTTTTCCGGATACTGGAGACCACTCAGCCCCCACTCAGGAAAGGCAGAAAAGCTGGCTGCTTCTTGAGAGCATCACCAACAGGCACTGGGTAAACACCCCAGATCTTCACCCTTTGGTGAGATAATACTGACGTGTGCTCTACATTGCCTCCCAGAGGTTGCCAGAGGAACTGAGCCCCAGGTGCCCACTATGGAAATTTGCTAGATAACATCCCTTTCATCTCCCACCTTCCCTTCCCTTTCTCATGCCACCACTTCCCTCTCAAGTGTTTTCTGGGATCAACTGCCAAATAAAGTGCTTGCACTTGAATCTTTGCCTCAGTGTCTGCTTCTCAAAGAACCCAAGCAAAATCAACAAAGAAAGAACAATAATAACCATTACCTAAACTGGTTTATCTCAGATACCCAGGACAGACCCTGGGGGAAAGGGCACAACTTCCAGTACATAGTAGATGCTCAATAAATGTTCGCTGGATGACTGGCCAAATTTTTCCTTTGTCTTTCAGATATCGATGAATGTAAACCACCCATTAGCATATACTGCGGATCAAATGCTCAATGTCAGAATGTCCAAGGAAGTTTTCACTGTCGCTGTGTGCCTGGATACGAGCTCCTCTCTGGAGATGCACAATTCAACAATTCCAATGAGAACACTTGTCAGAGTAAGGCAATTATTGTTCTCTGGTCTCTCCTCTTCATTTTTCATTGAGTAACACTTGAACAACAACAACAAGATTTTCTTGTTGTGGGACCGGAATGTGTTTCTATTTCCTGAAAAGAGATGGAAAGAAGAAAACAAAGAGAAAGAGGAAGTTGGGCGCGGTGGCACACACCTGTAATCCCAGCACTGTGGGAGGCTGAGACAGGAAAATCGCGAGTTCAAAGCCAGCCTCAGCAATGGCGAGGTGCTAAGCAACTCGGTGAGATCCTGTCTCTACATAAAACACAAAATAGGGCTGGGGATGTGGCTCAGTGGTCGAGTGCCCCTGAGTTCGGTACCCTGGTACTCCTCACCAAAAAAAAGAAGTTCAAGTTCAGGGGACTAGTGGAATAAGAAAAAGCATAGTTTAGAGATGGAGGGACAGGAAGGGGGTGATTGAGACAGATCTTTTGAACTGCAAGGGAGAGAAACTAACTCAGGATAACTTGTGCATTCGTATGAATGCATAGATGCGCTTGGAACTCAAAGACAGGAATGCAGCTGGAATTGTGGAATTAACAGGAACAGGTGACCCCACATCATCAGCATGCTCCCTCAGTCGCATCCTCTTGTGTCTGTTCCTTTCTTCTCTTTCCCTGAGGGCCGGCTCCACTTCCTAGACCATAACCCAGAGAATACGACCACCCATAGTCTCACGTCTTAACCTGATTCTGGCTCCAACCAAAGAGAGATTAATGAACTCTCTCTCTTGAACCCACTTGCAGATTCTCTGGAAATGGGCAAATTGTTCCCATTTAAGTCATGTGCCCACCCTTGGGTCTGTGCCCAGGAAAGGTTCCATATTCTGTAAGCACAGCCGTTCCCATGGAAACCACCTCGATGGGGAAAGTCTATATGCACAAATCCAACAGGGCTTGTAAGCACAAGACTTTGCATTCTTGGAAAGCGTGGTCACCGTCAAGTGCCAATTTGCCCCCAAATTTCCACCCACTATTTTCATGCCCTTTTTATTTCATAATGAGCTTTACCAGCCACGAGTTGTTGGCCGCAGTTGGCTTCATAGAAGAGAAACAAGACTAAATTCTAGGAAGCTACTTAGATGGGAAAATAATGGCACTAATAGCTATTATTCTTGTCATTGTTCTTTATTCCACTTGGACCATGAGCCGGGTTCTCCACTAAGTGCTTCCCATGCTTGATTTTGTCTGCAGAGATCCTGTGAAATGAGCATTTCCATTGCAGATCAAAGGAACTGAGACACCCAGAAGCCCGAAAGTGAGCTAATAGCTAGGTCGGTCATCCATGAACAGGCTTTGAATTTAGGTCAGCTGCCTGTCTTGAGAATTCAGCCATGCGCTTCCACTTGGGTCTCATGGAAGCCTGTAAAGGACATAACACTCTTTTTCTTTCTTTTTTCTTTCTTTCTTTCTTTTTTTTTTTTTTTTTTTTTTTTTTTTTTTGGATACTGGAGACTGAACTCAGGGGCACTCAACCACTGAGCCACATCCCCAGCCCTATTTTTGTGTTTTATGTAGAGACAGGGTCTCACTGAGTTGCTTAGCGCCTTGCCGTTGCTGAGGCTGGCTTTGAGCTTGCAATTCTCCTGTCTCAGCTTCCCTAAGTGCTGGGATTACAGGCTTGTGCCACTGCGCTGAGTTATAGCACTCTTTTTCTAGTAAGAAAATAATAATTCTCCCTCTTTGTCCATCAGAATCTAGCCAGGGAAAGCAGAAACCACACTAGATCCTTTAAACAAGAGGAATTTCATTTAAGGACTTGGTAGTGGTAAAGGAATTGCTGAGAAGTCAGAAAAGCTTCCTCCCAAGCTCTCTTTGCCTAGCATGTGTGAGGCCCTGTGTTTGATCCCCAACCTGCAGGATAAAAGAAATGAAACTTGCTCATTTTGTACCTTAAGTTCTCCCAATTTGTTCTGTTCCTTTTCTCTACAGATTATTTTGTTAAACTAATTGGGCTGTGGTGTTATTCATTTACACATTAGAAATTATAAGCTTTTTGCTTTGTAAAAACTCATCTGCATTGTGATAATACGTGACATCCTATTAACCTTACAGAAAATTTTTGTTTATACATTTTCATACTTGAAAAATCAAGTTTACCCAATCTACATTATAGTGTCATATTGGAAGTACTTCATTCTAATGTCATATTATAGATGCTCAATAAATACAGAATGAATTAATGTGGGGAGGACGGGGTGGGTTGTTACTCAGTGTTAGAGCTACAGAGAGCGCTCTGGTGCAAGGGACCTGAGATGATAGATGATTGATAAGTAGATAGATACATAGATGGCTCAAACTTTTTTTCCAGCTTTGAAAGACCATGGGAAAGTTCAGCTACCTGAATAATATTGCTTTAATAAAAATCATATTATTTCCACCAAGGGCAAGATTCCTGCAGGATTCAAGCTGACATTCCCATATTTCCCAAGCAGAGTTCACACCAGAGTCTTGGACCTGCATGAGCTCCATATCTGATATGGAGGTCAAGGAGGGGAAAATGACAGAGAAGGAAAGGTTACTGAGCCAGTTGTCCACCTTTCTGTGTTTATTGCTACGAGCTCTTACTTTAAAGTAGTTGAAGAGTGAGTGAATAAAAGATTGAACTTGAGCCGGGTGCCATGGCGCAAGCCTGTAATCCCAGCACTTAGGGAGGCTGAGACAGGAGAATCGCGAGTTCAAAGCCAGTCTCAGCAACGGCGAGGTGCTAAGCAACTCAGTGAGACCCTGTCTCTACATAAAACACAAAATAGGGCTGGGGATGTGGCTCAGTGGTCGAGTGCCCCTGAGTTCAATCTCCAGTACCAAAAAAAAAAAAAAAAAGACTGAACTTGAACTGCACAGGCCTCTTCCTAGGCAGTAGACACCTCTGCCCAGCAGGCATGAACGGACTAAGGTTCCACCTAGGCTTAACCTACTAGATTCACCTTATTTTACAAAAGAAGAAAATATTTTCCTGATTTTAAGAGTTCTGCACTATACTTTCATAGAAATTGACCCCATCTGGAGTTGATTCTTACCACAGTTGGCAGGTGCAAGCCACCTGCCCCCATGACAAAGGTTTTACAGCCTTCAGCCAGAATGACATTTTTGTACAATGAATATGGTTTCTTGTAACAAACACACACTAGGTGGTAAGTCAATGTTCTTGAAGTCTTAATTCAAAGCCATTGATATTACAGGAAAGCTCTTCGCCCTTGTTAGCAAATAGACTCAGCTGAAAACTGTAGATTTCACCTCAGCCTGATGGTAACAGGTAATGTTGCAGACCTTTCCCCGTCTTTTTAAGACAGAAGTGATCACCTTCACAAGGTACAGGCGGCAATACAAAGGTCTTATCAGTAGCTGAGAGCCAAAACTGGATGCTTTAAATCTGCACTGATTCTGTATCTTGGCTCTCAGCTGAGTCTCTTTGCTAAAGAGGGCAAAGAACTTTCTTGTAAGGTCATCGTGATTCTCAGCCAGGCTAACTTTACAAAACTGAGCCTTCTCATTTTCTGTCTCCTTGGCCATTTCAGTTATGATTTCCGACAAAACTGAATTGAAGAACTTGGCACCTGCGCTCCTGCTCCCTCTATGGAGGGGTTTGCTGGCCACATGGTGTGCGGCTCCATCATTCTCTGTGGAGGGGGCTCTTCTGCTACTGTAGGATGTTGAGTAGCATCCTGGCCCCACCCACTGGAGTCCAGTGGTATCCCACCCAGGTTGTGACCACCAGAATGTCCTCAAACTTCACTAAATGTCCCCTGAGAGACAAAATCACCCCATTTAAAAAATCACTCAGGAGGCCAGGCATGGTGGCGCACACCTATAATGCCAGCGGCTTGGGAAGCTGAGGCAGGAGGATCCTGAGTTCAAAGCTGGCTTCAGCAAATTAGTGAGGCCCTAAGCAACTCAGTGAGGCCCTGTCTCTAAATAAAATCCAAAAAGGCATGGGATAGGGTGCTGGGGATGTGGCTCAGTGGTTAAGGACCCCTGAGTTCAATACCTGGTTAAAAAAAAAAAAATCACTCCAACTGTGAGCCCCAAACAAGCAAGCAGCCTTGTGAGTGAACCTGAGTGTAGATGCAGCCCTGTAGAGCAGAGCTACCAGCCCACCACTCGCTTCTCCTTCCCTCAGTAACACCTCTTAATGTCCTTTGCAGAGACCACCTCCAAGACACCCAAGGGCCACACAGAGGTGAGTGAAGGTCAACCCTGGAACCTAGCCAGGTTATGAAAATCAGGTAACTGATATTCACAAAGCCCAAAGTCAGCATGTGGAGGGGGCTTTAGGGCAGGGTGCTTATATTTCATATGAACGTGTGATATTACCTAGTCATAAGAGTGTATTATATTATACTGTTTCATATTTTATTATGTATTATATAATCTTATATTACATAGTACTATAATGTGTTAATTATAATTATATTCTTATAATGGTCCTGTTATATATTACTAATCATATGTGATTTAATTATACATTATAGGATAATATTAATTATATATTACATACAATTACATCATATAATGTTTTCATATCACATAGTATTAGTTTACCATACTATTATATTAGACAGCAAGGTAAAGACAGGTGATAGGTGGAAGATGCACAGATAGCTAGCAATTCATTATCAGGACCTGGCTCGCATGACTATTGGAGTCTGTCTGTAGTCAGCAAGCCAGTCAGGAGATCTACAGCAGGTGAGCTGGATGCCAGGAAAATACATGGATATTTTTCTAGTTCAAAGGTTGGCAGGCTGAGTCTCAAGAAGAGCCAGTGTTCCCCACTTGAGTCCACGGGGGTAAATGATGTCCCATTTCAAGACAGTCGGGTAGGAGGAAATTCTCTCCTATTCATCTTTTAGCTCCGTTCAGGCCCCCACTGATTGGATGAGCCCCCCCCATTTGCTTATCCATTCATTCCCTGATGGATATTTAGGTTGTTCTCACAATTTGACTATTGTGAATTGTGCTCTTATGAACAAGTATTTGTAGGCATCTCTTCAGTTTTCTTGGGTCTATACCTAGGAGTGGAATTTCTTGATCATATGGTAATTTTAACTTTTTACACATAGGGTTCTGAAAGGGTCATTTGCTTTACTCAATCTAGAAACTCAAATGTTAATTCCATCCAGAAACACACTCACAAGGACATCCAGAAGAATGCTTGACCAAATGCCTGGGCATCCCAGGGCCCAGGCAAGTTGACACACAAAATGAACCATCGTGCTCTTAGTAACTGATTTACTCGCCTGTAAAACAAGGTGATAATGGTGGCCCCCTTATCTATGTTTGGGAAGATTAAAAGAAATAACATCTGTGAAGTGCTTCATGCAGTGCTGACCCAGACAGCTATTACACCCACACTGCCATTGCTGTCTCCAGCAGACCAATGACATTTGTGTGATGTGTAATCACATCATATAATCACGCCCCCAGACTGTGGGCAGAAATAATACCATGCTTACCATAGGAGTTCCAAGAGTGCCCACTGAAGTAGCCAGCACATAAATAATCAGATAATCACAGGAACATTGTGTTACAAAATTGCATCATCGAGTTCCTCAGAAAAACTAACTGTAGACTGGCCATGCCATCAGACAAGTCTACCCCTAAGCAGACACCTAAGGGACCTGGGACTCAAATATTGTTTGTAGAAGCCCTGCCCACAACAGCCAAAATGAGGGAATAACCTAAACGTCCATCAGTGAATAAATGGATAAACAAAACCTGAGCAATCCAGACAGTGGAGTATCATACACCATGGAGAACCAAGTCCTGATACAAGTTTGCAAGGTGTAAGAAACTTTAAACATTGTCTTCAGTGAAGAGGCCAGATTCAGGGCTAGATTCAAAGCAAGAAGCAGCCAGACCCACAATGACTCTGTTTACATTAAATGTCCAGCCAGGTGATACATAGTGCATGTCTGTAATCCCAGCTGCTCAGGAGGCTGAGGTAGGAGGACCCCTTGAGCCCAAGAATCCAGGTCCAGCCTGGGCAACATAGTGAGACTCCATCTCAAACAAAACAAAACAAAAAAAGGTTAGAAAAGTCCAGAACAAGCAAACCCATGGGAGCAGAAAGAGGACTGATAGTTGCCCAGGACTAGGGGAGGGGAAAGCAGGGAGTACTGGGTATGGAGAATCCTTTGGGGGTGATGAAAACATTTTGGAACAGCAGAGATATTGACTACACAGCATGAGTGCATATATGACACTAACATGTTCACCTTAAAATGATGAATTTTAGGTTATGCAAATTTCACCTAAAAAATGCATTTCAAAAAAAAAAGTCATCTTGCTAGATTAGAACTACAGTAGCAATTCTGAAGGGCAAATACTTCAGCACCTAGTCTGTGCAAGTCATTTAAGCCAAGAAGATGTTTGCCACCGTTTAAACAAGAGGGATATATTTTATGTACCAGGCAGGGTAGTGGGAAGCTACTCCCAAACTAGAAAATTCAGCTCAGAGCTTGTGCTCACCTGTAATTCCAGCCACTCAGGAGGCTGAGGCAGGAGGATGGCAAGTTCAAAGCCAGCCTCAGGAACTTGATGAGACCCTGTCTCCAAAACAAACAAACAAGGAGAAATAAAAAACAGCTCCAGATTTTCATGAAGACTCATTGGACTAAAAGAGAAAAAAATTAAAAATATTTATCTGAACCTCAATTCTGACGTTTCCTCCAACCCTTTTTATTTCATTTTTTGATTGACACATAACATGTATATATCTATAAGATTCAGTGTTATGCTCTGATTCGTGTGTGCACTAGGTAGTGGTCAATGCAGGGTAATGAGCATATCCACCACCATGAGCGTACCATTTCTTTATGGAGAGGGTACTTAGATCCCTCTCATCTGTGTGTTGTTATCAACTATATCCACTCTTTTGCACCACAGAGCACCAGAAGTTCTTCTTCCTGTCTATCTGTGACATTGTGCCACTGACCAGCCTTTCTCCCTCCCCTTGCCCTGCCCTCCCTGCCTCTAGTAACCACTATTCTACCCTCAACATCCATGACATCAACGTTTTGAGATCATGCAGCCTTTGTCTTTCGTAGCTTATTTACATGTTGCTCTGTTCATGACACTTGGATGTGATAGCATTTCCCTCTGAAGAGTACCCACTCGTCCCAGGAGCATTTACTGAGCATTTATTTACCCTTTGCCAATCTCTATTCCACTTACTGAGAAAGATCTGCAAACAAGAAAAGTGTCCACACTGATGGAACTCACCATCTGGCACTTAATGCCCTCGTAAATCCCCCAGAGTCTGATAGAGCACAGGTTTGGATTTAGGATACCTGGGCTGGGGTTTAAGATTCTGTGTTCCTAACAGTCTTCCAGGTGATGCCACTCCTCCAAGGACCATATTTTGATTACAATGATATGCACAGAGACAGTCAGCATTAAAAAAAAAATTGTCTTTTAAATCACCTGTGTTGCAATACTTAAATTTTCACCTTGGCCCTTCCTTCTTCCCCAGCACATCTCTTGGCTAGCCATCTGTATTAATCTGTCTTTCATTACTGTAATAAAATGCCTGAGACAGGCTAACTTTATAAAGAAAAGAGGGTTATTTAGTTCTAGAGGTCCATGGAGTTGGCCTCAGCTTGGCTCTAGTGAAGCCCCCATGATGGCTGATGTCACAATAGTGTGGGGGATGGGGGAGGAGGAGAGTCACAATCCCAAACAGGAAGCCAGAGAGCAGGTTTTCTCCTATCAGAGTTCACTCTCACAAGAATGACTATAATCCCCTTCCGAGGGCACTGCCCTCAATGACCTACAGACCTCCCACCAGACCCCACCTCTTAAAGGTCCACACATCTCCCAATATTACCATACAAAGCACCAAGCCTTTACCACAGAATCCTCAGGATGCACCTTCAAACTGTATCCAAGCACAGCACCATCGTGGTCACGTGCCTTGGTGCTGGTCAGACTGCTCTGAGGCGTAACTCTGATTTGGATTTCTCAGCTTTGGCTACTGGCTCTGGGGGCTGGGCCATGCTCGGTAGTGGGCAACTGTCCTGTGTTTCATAAGATGTTGAGTAGCACCCCTGCCTCTCTACTCACAAGATGGCAAGAGCAACCTCCCCCATGCTGTAACAACCAAAAGTTTCTTTAACCACTGGCAAAGGTCTCTAGCGTCAGGGGAAGGAGCAGATTTATCCCCAGTTGAGAATCATTGGTCTGTTTCTAACAAACTTACCACTATGGTAATAACTAATCTTTGTATGGTGTTTAACAGGCCCCCAAAAAAATTGTTCTGAAAGCACAGCATCTCATAATTCATTTAATTTAAAAAAAAAAAAAAAAAAAAAAAACTCTATAAGGTCTTAGGCACAGAGGGATTGAGTAACTTGCCTAAGGTCACACAGCAGGAATGAATGGAGGAGTTAGGATTTGAACCTGGGTCCTCTGGCTCCAGCGCCTGCTTTCCACTCTCCTCCTGAATATGAGATCTGCCGGATTTAGTTTCTAAAAATTCTTTATGTCTTCAAAGCTCCAGCAGATTATCAACAACTTCGAGTCACTTCTCACCAACCAGACTCTCTGGGCAACGGGAGGCAAGCAAGAAGTTGCCTCCAGAGCTTCATCTATCCTCCAGAGTGTGGAATCCAGAGTTCTAGAAACAGCCTTGAGAGCCCCAGGACAAAAAATCCAGAAAATCCAAAACAGTACTCTGGGTAAGAAGACGATAGGAAATGACACACGGGCCCAACGTACCAGCAGGGTCTGGGTGGAGGAATTAAGAAATACACGGCATGAGTCCATTTATATAAGCTGCTAGAAAATGCAGACTAATCTGCAAGGAGAGAAGGAAGGCTGAGAGGGAAAAGAAACAGGGAACATTTGGGGAAACCGACAGGGGTGATGGAAGTGTCCTTGTTAGCACAATTGCATGGTGGATTCACAGGTGTATAACTCCACAACTTGTATGCTTTGACGTGTGCAGTCTATTGCACCTCAATCACCCCTCCATAAAGCTGCTTTACAAAGATATTGAGATCCCAGCAGCTCAGGAGGCTGAGGCATGAGGATTGCGAGTTCAAAGCCAGCCTCAGCTACTTAGCAAGGCCCTAAGCAACTTAGTGAGACCCTGTGTCTACATAAAATATACAAAGGACTGGGGATGTGGCTCAGTGGTTAGGGGCCCCTGGGTTCAATCCTTGGTACAAAAAAAAAAAGATATTGAAGCATGGTGGTGCCTGCCTGTAATCCCAGCTATCGGGAGGCTGAGGCATGAGGATTGCAAGTTCAAGGCCAGCCTTAGCAAGTTAGCAAGACCTTCCTCAAAATAAAAAATGAAAAAGGCTGGGGAGTATCTCAGTGGTAGAGTGCCCTTGGTTTCAATACCCAGTACTGAAATAATAATAATAATAGACAATGGTCTCCAATCCTAGGTCTATTATTTTGACTTAAAAGTAATTTTTTGGGGGGTGCTGAGGATCCAACCCCGAGTCTTGTGCATGCTAGGCAAACACTCTACCACTAACCAACACCCCCAGCCCACTGTGCAACTTTTAAAGGTTCTTATAATATCAGTAAACTTGATCTTTGCTTTCCTCACCAGCTGTTGACACACTAGTGGTTTCAGACAACTGCTCTGAAGAAAGAAAGGTGTTCCGCTTACACACCCAGATGAACTCTGTGGACATCCACTGCCCTGACATCATTCAGGGGCGTGCACAAGGTACAGGCAAGCTGCAGTCAGAGCCCTTTGGAGCAGGGCCACAGCGACTCAGGGGGACATGGGCCCTGAAGGCTCCTCCTCAATGGGCTCATTGCCCTCCGGCTCTGCCGTTCCAGTTGTTTCCTTTCAAAACTATACAAAGACATCTTCCCCAAGTGGAGGCTTTCTGTTCTGCAGTATGGAAAAGACCTCTTTGCAATTTGGGGGTCAGGGGTTAATCCTCCCATGTCTTGGTTTGCATTCACCCAAAAGCAGACCCTGGGTGAACAAATGCATGGAGTCTATTTGGAAAATGATACCAGAAAACACCAATGGGTATATGAGTCAGGAACTCCAGAAAAACCCAGCCAACAGGGTGTGTGCATGGGTGTGTGCAGATAAAGAGATGTTAAGGAACTGGCTTCCAGTGATGACAGAGGCTGGTCCATCCAAAATCAGCAGAGTGGGCAGAGCAGTTGGAGACCCAGGGAAGAGCTAATGTTGCAGCTTGAATCCAGAGATATTCAGGAGGCAGAAGTTCCCCTCCCTTGGAAATTATTAGTCCATTTCATCTTAAGGCTTTCAACTGGTTAGATGAGGCCCACCCACATTTTATGGAGGGAAATCTGCTTTTACTTAAAGTCTATTGGCTTCGATGTGAATCTCAAAAACAAAAAGAAAAGAAAAACCTCCACAACAACATCCAGACTAGTGTTTGACCAAATATCTAAGTACCGTGGCCTAGCCACGAATGATGACCCACCACCTAGGTAGGAGGGAAGTGAGAGCTAAGAAAGGCAACCTGTCAGGGTACCTGAGTATTCAGGTTATTGCTGCGGTTGAGAGAGCTGGGATGTGTCCTTCCGCCGTGATCCAAGGGGCACCGTCCCACTTCGTTATTCCACCTAGGGAAGAGGCTGAGGAGTTGATCGCCTGCTCTGGTCCCTCATTGGTTGAGGTCTGTTCTTGGATGGTAACAGGCCCCTCCGGCCAGCCTGTGGGCAGCCAAACACCCTTCACTCAGAGCAGGCTCCAAGGCAAGGTCATGGCCGCTTGCCGCAGGGTCCCTGCAGCAGCTCACACAGCAGTGGATGGTGATCGTTGTCCCGGCATCAGCAGACTTGCTTACTTTTCAAGAGAAATCAAAAATTGGATTGCATTAGGAAAAATTCCAAATTTTAAGTTTCACAAGAACATTTTTCCTATACTTATGATTGAATAATGATAGCTACAGCCTAATAAATGGGGTCTGGCTTCATCCATTTGAGTGGCCATTAACACAGTCCCTGAGCCTGAGTAATTGACAAAGAACAGAAATTTGTTTCTCACCATTCTGGAGGCCGGGGAGTCTAAGATCAAGGCATAGTCAACTGGTGGGGCCCTCTTGCTGCATCATTCCATCTTGGAGAGAGGAGGGGTGAGAGAAGACCAAACTCCTTCTAACAAGCCCTTTTATAGTGTCGTTCACACGTTCACGCAGGCAGAGCCCCTGTGACCCAAACAAACACTTCCCAAAAGGCCCTACCTCCCAACACCACTACGTGGAGGATTGAATTTCCAGCATGTGAATTTTGGGGAACACACTCAGACCTAACAGGAGCTATCAAAGGCTTACTGCCTGTAAGTAATGCAGGCCATCCTGATCCACCCCCACAGCTCTGGATCAAAAGGAAGCTGTGGGTGCTCTGGTTTGAATGCATTCCCTAAAATTCATGTGTTGGAAAGTAAATCCCCAAATTCACATGTTGATGGTGTTTGGAGGTGGCCCTTTGGGAAGTGACTAGGATTGGACTAGGTCAGAAAGATGAGGCCCCCATTGTGGGATTAGTGGCCTTAGGAGAAGAGGAAGAGAGACCTGAGTTTGCACACTCCACCTCTTGAAGGTACTCTCTTGCCCTTCCGTCTTCCACCATGGGATGATTCAGCAAGAAGGCCCTCGTGATGGGCGCAGATATTAACATCATGCCCTTGGACTTCCCAGCCTCCAGAACTGCAAGCCAAATAAATTTCTTTTCTTTATAAAGCACCCAGTCTCTCATACTCTGTTATAGCAACACAAAACAGACGGACAATAGGTGTTCATTGAATTCAACAAATGTTTACCAGTCATCTCTACCACTTGCGAGGTTATGTTATAATACACACACGCACAACCTCAGTGCACATAGTGTAGTTAAGGGAGGCAGTCTACTAATTAAATAAAGGGGCATAATGTATCAAGTGCTTTTAGGAACAATAAAGAAGGGTAAGAGTGACTATTTTTGACATGATCCAAGAAAGCCTTGATTAGGTGATGTTTGAGCAGAAACCTGAAGAATGCCAGGAACCAACCATGCAGCTATCTGGGGAAAGAGTATCTAAGGCAGCAGGTATTGCCAGTACAAAGGCCCTGAGGCAGCAACGTGCCTGGGATATTTATTAAATAACATAAAGGCCAATGGGGATGGAACACCTTCAAATTATTCTTTTATGGTAGTGCAGGTTGAACCCAGGGCCTTGCATGCTAAGCAAACACTCCACCAGTGAGCCACATCCCCAGCCTGCACTGCCTTCTAAAGACTCCATTTCCCTTGCCTCAGGCCCCAGTGCTGTTGCTTTTATCTCCTACGCTTCTCTTGGAAACATCCTCAATGCGACTTTTTTTGAAGAGACGGGTGAGAAGGATCGGTTTTACCTGAACTCCCAGGTAGTGAGTGCTTCTGTGGCGCCCAGAAGGAATGCATCTCTCTCCCAGTCTGTCACCTTGACTTTCCAGCACTTGAAGGTGGGTGGAAGCTGCGTTTGCCCTGGTCCATTTTCGTGAACACAGACCAATTTGCATGCCGTCCCCGCCAGCATCTCCAGACTGGCGCTGTCCAGTACTTGAGGACATTTGTTGATCTTTTGAAATACAGCAGGTCTGAATTGAAATTTCAAAGCCTCCACAGTCCCCGCTTTGTGTCTGTGGGAATTGGTGCCAGGATGCCATTGGATACCAACTCCTGGGATGCCCCAGGCCCTCTGCACAATGGCACAGTCATTTTTTGGTTGGGAGATTGAACCCAAGGCCTTGTGCATGGGAGGCAAGCACGCTACCAACTGAGCTATATCCCTGGGCCAATGGGGCAGTGTCTGCCTAGCCATCCTCCTACAGGCACCAGTGACTTACAAGACTCAATCCAGTGGAAATGCTCTGGAAGTAGTGTTTGTATTGCTAAGCAGATGATAAGGGGAAAACTTCATGCAGGTTCAGTACGAATGTGATTTTTTTCTGAATCTTCTCCATCTGAGGTTGGTTGAATCCAGGTACACATAACCCTTAGTCAGGGGGGACAGACTGCATTTTACAGATTTAGTAGTGCCACATTCATACTTAATGTGTCCAGATCTTGAATACTTAGTAAGAAATAATTAGCTTGATTTAAATTATTAATAATAATATGATAATTAGATTGATTTAATCATTCCACCTAGTGTATATATAACATATTGTTTATTCCATGGTATATTTACTCCATATAGATACAATTATAATTTGTCAGTTAAAAGTAAATTTTTTAAAAAATTAAAAGAAAAAAATATAGTCAGGTACGGTGGCACACGCCTGTAATCCCAGCAGCTTGGGAGGCTGAGGCAGGAGGATCGCGAGTTCAAAGCCAGCCTCAGCAACAGCGAGGTGCTAAACAACTCAGTGAGACCCTGTCTCTACGTAAAACACAAAATAGGGCTGGGGATGGGGCTCAGTGGTCGAGTACCCCTGAGTTCAATCGCTGGTACCACACCCCCAAATAAAAAAATGTAAAAGACCACATTGATTTTTTCTCCCCATGCCAGGATCAGACGCAGGGCCTTGCCCAGGCTAGGCGAGGGCACTGTACTGCCCTGCACCCCAGCCCTACCATTTCCATATTGATCACATTTATGATTTATACCTTTTCATTGCATGGGTTAAATAAAATATATTACTAAATTTAATTTGGCCTGTGTCTTCACCGTTAGGTGGAGATTGAGCAAATTATGTTCTGTGCATGTACAAATACAGCACAATGACTCCCCCTATTATGTATAATTATTAGGCACCAATAAAAATAAATTTTAAAAAAAGAAAATTCCAGGTGGCACCCGAGGCCCTGGTGCTATTTCTCTTGGGCGGCACCCCTGCGGTACATGGGACCATAGTCGTCCCCCACACCTATGCTGACCTGGTTCCAGGATCCTGTGCCTACCTAAGGGCACTCAAGTCCTTTGGACAAAATAGCTTGGGAACCTGTACACTTCCTCCCTCGTTCTCTAGGTCATCTCTAGGTCATCTGTAAATACTTAATACAGTGTGAATGCTGCGTAAATCATTGTTGTGTATCGTTTGGGGAATAATAACAAGAAATAAAAGTCCATACTTGCGGGGCTGGGATTGTGGTGCAGTGGTAGCGTGCTCGCCTAGCATGCGTGAGGCACTGGGTTCGATCCTCAGCACCACATAAAAATAAAATAAAGATATTCTGTCCACCTGCAACTAAAAAAATAAATAAATTTTTTTAAAAAAGTCCATACATGCAATTTCTGGGGGAGTACCAGGGATTGAACTCAGGGGCACTCGACCACTGAGCCACATCCCCAGCCCTATCTTGTGTTTTATGTAGAGACAGGGTCTCACTGAGTTGCTTAGCACCTCACCATTGCTGAGGCTGGCTTTGAACCCCCTATCCTCCTGTCTCAGCCTCCCAAACCCCTGGGATTATAGTCGTGTGCCACCTACGCTGGCTCATACACGTAATGTTTGAAAGTCTTTTTTACACGCAGTTGGTTGACTCCGTGGATAGGGGACCCACAGATGCACAGTGCGGCTGTACTTTGGTTACAGATCCTCCTGTATCTGTGGAATGTGGGCTGAGACATAATCTTCATTCTCGTACAGACACCCACTACTCATTCTTAAGTCTTCATTCCTCAATCAAAAAACACTTTGATGGAATCTGTTGCCTTTTTCCATTTTCTGCTCAAGCTGTTAAAGGAAGTGGGGCTGACAGCCAGGCAGGAATGTAACAGCATTTGTTTGTTCCTTCACCTCTGTGTCCTGTTAAAAAATAAGAGTTGAGCTGGGGGGTAGCTCATGGCAGCACTTGCCCCACACCCACAGCACTACACAACAGAGAAAATAAACAAATAAGCAGGACAGTGGAGGTAAAGTGGGGAGATCTAGGTTTTCCTTATCCAGTGCACAAAATATAAATATGGAATCTTCTTTTTTTCCTTCTTCTCCTTTTTGGTACTAGGGTTTGAACCCAGGGGCATGCTACCACCAAACTATACTCTCAGCCTTTTTTTGTTTTTGTTTAATTTTGAGACAGTCTCACTAAGTTGCTGAGGCTGGCCTCCAACTTTTCATCCTCCTGCCTCAGCCTCCAGAGTAACTGGGATCACAGGCATGCACCACCACACCTGGCTTGGGTATGGAATTTGCTGTGTATGGCACAGGGAAGGAGGAACAGGACAAGAAATGTGGGGATGGCCTGTGGATCGTGCAGTCCCCATATAAGAGCAGTTAGCACCTCCCAGGCCCATAAAGTGATGCTGTGCAAGTCCTTGAGATGAGGGAAAGAGACTAAGAGTAATTGTATTCTCTCTCCTTGTGGCATTTCCCTCACACACCACCTTCTCTCGTCACATCAGCACTGCGTATGTTTATAAGAAGTCAAGGATGAAATTGGTGTAAAGACCTCACGGAAACGGAGCTTAGAGAGAGTGTGGAAGGAACCCGTGTGAGTCTAGGACTCTTGTTTCCACTGGACTCCCACAGTGAGGGGCAAGGTCTGCAGCCAGGGAAACCTCATAAAAGTCTGGCCCCCCCAACAGCCTTGACTTTCTTTTACAGTATGTAAATAAGCTGAGGCTACACGACAGGCCTCCTGGCAGCCACTTAAAATATGGGTTCACTTGGGAGACACTATGCTACGAAATTAGCCAGGACAGAAAGACAAGCCCGGCATGACCTCACTCACATGGAATCTAAGGAAACTGACCTCCTAGAACCTGAGAGCCCAAGAGTGGCCACCAGAGACTGCAGGGAGGGGAGAGAAGGGCGGAGGGAGGTTAGTCAAGGGTACAAAGTTGCAGTTACATAAGGAAATAAGTTCTGGCATTTCATTATATACTAGGCTGATTAGTTAACAATAGTGTAGTCTATATTTGAAAATAACTAGAAGCCAAAATTTGTAATATACTCACCAAAGTGATATGTATATGAGTTAATGGGCATACTAATTACCCTGATTTGATAATTATTTACTCAAAAAGTACATCATAGCTAGGCACAATGGCCCATGCCTGTAACCCCAGCTACTCAGGAGGCTGAAGAGGGAGGACTGAAAATTCAAGGCCGACCCTGGGCAATTGAACAAGATCCTGTCTCAAAATAAAAATTTTTAGAAGGCTGGGAATATAGCTCAAGGATAGAGCACCCTGGGTTCAACCCCACTACCACAAAAAGAGCACAGTATACCCCACAAATATGTATAATTACCAGGTATTAATTAAAGATGATTTTTAAGTAGAGGTCCCCTGAGTGGCTCCTGACCCCTGGGCCTGGCATGGACTAAACTGAGAATCACCCCTCCTGAAGAGGAAGACCATGAGCTCATTCTGTTTTCAGATGAAACCCAGCAGCCAAAAGGCCTTCTGTGTCTACTGGAAAATCACAGAGGAGGGTGGCTACTGGTCCAGGGATGGCTGTTTCCTCACACAAGTGAACCAAAGTCACACCATCTGTGATTCCACACACCTGTCCAGTTTTGCTGTCCTCATGGCCTTCTCCAGCCAGGTACGATGTTAGCATTGAACTCCTCCCCATAGGACAGTCAGCCCTCAGTGTCCATGGGAGATAAGCTCCGGGACCCCATGCAGACACCAAAATCCATGGATGCTCAAGCCCCTTATCTAAGATGGCACAGCATTTGCTTAGAACCAACCCCCTTTCTCCTGCATATTTTAAATAATCTCTACATAACTTACAATACTTAATACAATGGAAATGCTGTGTACATAGTTGTTATACTATATTGTTGAGAGAATAATGACCAAACTGTACATGTTTAGGACAGATCCAAATTTTCTGAATTTTTCCAGTTCAAGATTGGTTGATTCCTTGCTGTGTTAGTCAGATTCCTGTTACTGTGACAAAATACCTGAGAAAATCAACTTAAGGGAGAAAAGATTTATTTCAGCTCAGGGCTTCAGAGGTTTCAGTCTGTGGTCACTTGGCCCTGTCACTTTGGGGGAAAGTGAGTGTCAGGTATCATGAAGGCAGAGGGAAGAGCAGCAGAGAAGGAGTTTGAGGGGGAGGGAGGAGAGACAGGATAGGGAAGGAACTGCTGGACATATGCTTCAACGTGTCAAATTCAACTTCTCTGATGAATTTGACAAAATTATGCGATGTGCGTGTATGAAGATGCCATAGTGAATTCCACCTTTATGGATATCTATAAAGCACCAATTCCAAATACATAAATGAGGGCTGGGGTTGTAGCTCGGTGGTAGAGCGCTTGCCTAGCACATGAGGCACTGGGTTCGATCTTCAGCACCACATAAAAATAAAGAAAGAAAAGTACTGTGTCCATCTACAACTAAAAAATATTTTTAAAAATATGCAAATGAGTGCAAGATAGACCAGTAGAGTAGAAGAAGGAAACTAAGGGTAGGTGAGAGGGGAAGAAAGGGGGCAGTGGATCTGAAATGGACTACATTAAATTCCATGCATGATGTCAAAATGAAATGACTATTATGTACAATTCTAATGCACCAATAAAAGCAGAAAAAAAATATGCAAGCTCATGCATATGCTAATTAGCTCAATTTAGCCACTCCACAATGAGTATATATTTCAAAAAGTCATTTGTACACCATAAATATATGCAAGCTTTGTCCAACTAATGATAATAATTAGAAAATATTACCAGTCATGGAAGCCCTCCTAAGGAAATAGACTCAAAGACCTAATAAAACTATCCCAAATTGAAAATAACATGAAGTCAAAAATGCATTGGATCCACCTCCCCTACTGAACATCCCCCTTAACAGTACAGCACACTGTAGAGTATTGGCTATTTCCTCTTGTGATCATAGGGGCTGCCTGGAAGCTGCACTCCCTGCTGCTGCCCAGCATCACAAGACAATATTATATCATCTCACTAGCCCAGGAGAATCACAAAACCCAACATACACTGTCTACTGAATGCATAGCACTTTGGCACTATCATAAAATCAAGAAGCTCTAAGTGAAACCATCATAAGTTAGACCCTGCATATTGAATTGGATGAACAGTAGTAAGTTGTAAATGTGTGACAAAGTCAAGGATCTTGACCTAGGGAGGTCAGCTGGATGGAGAAGTGACCAGGAAGAGTCCAAGCAGACTTGTTGTGCAGAATTTTCTCAGCTTCAGATTCTCTGGTGAGAACAATTGCTTTCTCACCCTGGTATAGGGAAAGCATCTTCCATGTGGAAGTTTTGTCTCTTCCTTTTCAGGAAGAAAAAGAGAAAGTCAGAGTGCTTTTTCTTGCACCTTCTGCTTTTGGGGGTTTTGTTGGTTTTGTGGAGGGAGGAGGGAGTGCTTTTAGCTCAAAATAATCCTTATGCCAAAGTGACATGTTTGGAGGCAGCACATCAGCACCTCCCTCCATAAGCATATGTCCAAATCCTTGAAATGTCTATATTAAACAGGTCCATTTTGTATATTAAGCATACCTCAGTAAAGTTGGAAAAAGTCTGGTAGACGCTATCCACCTGTCATCAGGCATCATCCTGCCTGTGGTGGGATGCCCTAGTCCAGGGCGGAGGGGAGCCCGGAACCCCAGAGCAGGGCATGTGCTGTGAAGGCTCCTTCCTCTGCTCTGCTCCAGGAGGACGACCCCGTGCTGCACATCATCACCTGCGTGGGGCTGGGCGTCTCCCTGCTGTGCCTGGTCCTGGCAGCCCTCACCTTCCTCCTGTGCAGAGCCATCCAGAACACCAGCACCTCCCTGCACCTGCAGCTCTCCCTCTGCCTCCTCCTGGCCCACCTGCTCTTCCTCACGGCCATTGACAGAACCCAGCCCAAGGTACCTGTGGTGTCCTGCCCCGCCCCAGGGGTGCTGAACTCACGGAGCCAGGCTGCCCTGGGGTCCTCATCAAACAGCCTTAGGTCTGTAGGAGATAAAAACAATTTTCCCTCTACCCTTCTGAGATCTTAGCTGGGACTCCTGTAACAAATGAGCAAGGAGATAGCAGTCCGGAGTTTATTACCAGGTATATTTCACATACTGAGGGAGAGAGCAAGGGAAGGAGTAATTCTCAAAGAGGTGTTTTAGAACTCGGGTCTAGACAGCATCCTCAGCAAGACAGGTTTTGGAGAACAACAAGACAAAAGAAGAGAAGTTTAGATGCCCAAGGGCAGCAACCTGTGGAAAGGCAAGTATACAGGAAATAATGGTGGATAAAGGCTACTTGGAAAAGTTTGTCATGTAGATTCCTCTGGTTCCTGCTCCAGGCTAATGAAGAACTGAAGTGTCCTCAGGGATCAATGTTGGTCCTTCCTGGTAGAAAGGAGAAGAGGAACTCCTGTACATTTATGTTCTCGTATATTATTAGAAAGGAAGAGAGGGAAGGAGGGAGGGAGGAATCCTGTCATTCGTGCCCTCATGGATGAACCTGGAATGAACCTTGCTATGAAACAAGCCAGGCCCAGAGAGACGAATGCTTTGTGATCTCATTCATGTGGAGTAGAATGGCGGTCACCAGAGGCTGGCGGAGGGGCAATGGGGTGCTCAAGGGATGTTGGTCAAAGGATACAAAATTTCATTTAGACAAGAGGATTAACTTCAAGAGATCTATAGGGCAACATGGTCACTAGTGTTAGTAACACTGTATCATGTCTCTCAAAAATCACTCAAGACCAACTGCTGGTGGTGTATGCCCCCTAATCTCAGCAACTCAGGAGGCTAAGGAAGGAGAATCCCAAGTTCAAAGCCAGCCTCAGCAACTGAGTGAGACTCTGTCTCAAAACAAAATATAAAAAGGGCTGGGATGTATCTCAGTGGTTAGGGGCCCCTGGGTTCAATCTCTGTTACCACAAAAAAAAAATATATATATATATATATATATATATATATATATATATAACTAAAGAATAGATTATTTAAGTGTTCTCATAATGAAAAGACTATATACATAAATTTATGACTTGTTTTTCAGCAGATAACGGGAAAGCAGAGACCTCTCTTTTTGTTGTTTATTGGGTTTGTTTTTATTTTGTTTATTTTATATCTGCTGCTTTCAGTTGCCTTTGGCTCAAAATAATCCTTATGCCAAAATGGCAATTTTTTCCATATTTTATTTTTACTTGACAAATAATAATTGTAGATACTTATGGGGCACAATGTGATGTTTCGGTACATGTCTACATTGCACAGTGATCAATTCAGGCTAATTAACATTTATTACTTATCATTAAAAATCCACTCTTCCTTAGCAAGATGAAATACGCAGGGCTCTGGGGCTCTAGCTCAGTGGTAGAATAGTATACTTGGCATGTGTGAAGCCCTGGGTTCAACCTCCAGGGAGAGGAAGGGAGGGAGGGAGGAAAGGGAGAATACATTATTATTAACTATAGAGACTTTGGTCAAATGATACAAATTTTTGGTTAGATCGGGGGATTCAGTTCAGGAGAACTATTGTACAACGTGGTGACTATAGTTAATAACAGTGCGCTGTAGTCTTAAAAATTGCAAAGAGTGGGGTTTTGGTGTTCTTACCACACACACACAAAAAAAGATGATAAGTCTGTAACTTCTGTGTAGTGTAAGTAAAGCGTAGAGGGGTGGATTCAAAGGCATTGGCCAAAGGGTGCCAAGTTTCAGCTAGACAGGGGGCATAAGTTATAAAGTTTATTGCCAAGTACCTTATTTTGGAGCAGCATATTCTTCAACCCTTCAGGTCCTGGGTCGGGCTCCAGGGGCTATTGTCCAGGTGGCCAGTGCTGGCCCTGGCCATCATCACCCTTACTTTAATGCCCTTGGTCTGACACTTGGCATTCTGAATCCAAAGCCAACGTGAGAGAGGCCCCAGGCCACACTCGACGCTGGCACCCCTCCTGGGGCCTCTCTTCCCCAGGTGCTGTGCGCCATTGTGGCAGGCGCCCTGCACTTCCTCTACCTGGCCTCCTTCACCTGGATGCTGCTGGAGGGGCTGTTCCTCTTCCTCACTGCACGAAACCTGGCCGTGGTCAACTACTCTGGTGTGAACAGGCTCATGAAGTGGCTCCGGTTCCCAGTGGGCTACGGGGTTCCTGCAGTGATCGTGGCCATCTCAGCAGCATATAGGCCTCACCTTTATGGAACACCTGTTCGGTGAGCTCCACCCTCACCCTGTGCCCCAGACAGCGTCCCAGGATCGCTTTTCAGAGGCAGTGTCAATGGTGATGATCAGAATACACCAACGTCCTCCACGTTCCCCTTTATAATAGCCTCAACCTATTTTCCAGCCAGACAGTCGAAGATGGTAGCAAGAGTTCAGAAGGTTCTAGAAGGAGAGAGTTTTGTGGTTAACTCTCAGTTTTATCCCTCTCATAACCTGGGACCTTGAGTCCTCAGGATTTAGTCCTTCCATGCAATGGAGGTAACAATTGTCCCAACTTCACAATCCTGTGAAATTTCAACAGGATTCGGCTTCTAAAGTGCTTGACGGGACACTAATACACAGTAGTAAGCAATCAAAGCCACCATTGTCATCAGGTAGCTTCCTGCGATAATCAGGAAAGCCCTCTGATAGGAAAGGTGTCGCTTCCTGTTCTTACGGTCATGTGCCCTGATCTCCCCTTGTGTCCCTCTCCCCACTGTCTCAGCTGCTGGCTCCGCCTGGACCAGGGGTTCATCTGGGGGTTCCTTGGTCCTGTCTGTGCCATCATCCTTGTGAGTATGGGTCCCCAGTGTTCCTGACTGAAGAGGGGCCCCCAGAAGTGCTGGGTACAAGACAGTACAGGGGTATGTGTTTTCTCAGTTGGGTGGTTTGATTTTTCCATCTGCTGCCAAAGCAATCCTACATGGCAGGTAGTAAAACTGTGTGTCTTCAAAGTGGACACCATACATTATTTTAACCTGTACTCTGTGCCCGGTCTCTGTTGTTCCTGCAGGTGAATTTAGTGTTTTTTCTTTCGGTCCTCTGGCTTCTGAAAAAGAAACTTTCCTCCCTCAACAGTGAGGTGTCCACCATCAAGAACACAAGGTCAGATGTGACAGGGGGGCTTGCTGCTGCCTTTTCCTCTAGCCAGTCCCCACTCATCCCTCCTGCACATCCACTCCACAGCCATGCTCCCAGCCATAGCAGGGCCACTGCAGTTGTCCACTGCCACAGTTAGGGAGGACTTGTACTAGCTAGAGTACAGGCTGGGCAGCTGTGGTGAGCAAGGCCTTCCCACTCCACCCTCCCAAAGAGTGGAAGAGAAGTTGATTACTCTCAGCGGTCCAGGGCTGGTGGAGAAGCTCTCCTCCACAGAGTGATCCAGGGACTCATGCTCTTTCTGTTTTCTCCACCATCCTCTGGGAGGTGTGCTTGTCAGTATCCCATCCATGGGCAAGAGATGGCATAGAAGTCATCTCATTGGCTGACCTTGGTCACGTGATGATAGCCAACCACAAGGAAGCCTGGGAAATGTAGTCTAATTGTCAGCCATGTGCCTGAGAAAACTCAAAGGGGAAAGACATCTAACACTGAAAGGAAAGAAGAAGAGAAAGAAAAAATCTGGAAGTTTCTGCCACACAACACAAGATGCCTACAGGAGTTCCATAGGTTAAGGACACTAAGTGCATTTTTGACTTAGTGATATTTTCAACTTCCCATGAGTGTATGGGAGGCCATCCCAGGGTAAGTCGGGAATAGCTCTATTATGATGATGCGAGAACTGAGTTACAAGAAGATAAGGTAACTGCCTGAGGTCCCACAGTTAGCAAGTGCTGGCCTGAGTTTAAATCCTTGTGGTCTCTCTCAAGTCCTCACTACCAACAACTATACTATAGGGGTGTCCATGTCCATGACAAGCTTTTTTTTTTTTTGGCTGGGGAGAGTACCAGGAATTTAACTCAGCAGTACTTAACCACTGAGCCACATCCCCAGCTCTATTTTGTATTTTATTTAAAGACAAGATCTCAGGGTCTCACTGAGTTGCTTAGCACCTCGCTTTTGCTGAGGCTGGCTTTGAACTTGCGATCCTCCTGCCTCAGCCTCCCGAGCCACTGGGATTACAGGCATGCACCACTGCACACAGCTCCCTTATAATCTTTCTGAAATCACCATCTCTGACCCTCTCAGGATGCTGACTCTCAAAGCCACAGCGCAGGTCTTCATCCTGGGCTGCACATGGTGTCTGGGCATCCTGCAGGTGGGTCCCGCTGCCTGGTTCATGGCATATCTCTTCACCATCATCAACAGCCTCCAGGGCTTCTTCATCTTCCTGGTGCACTGCCTCCTCAGCCAACAGGTAAACAGTGGCCCTTTCTTTGTTGTTTTAAACCAAAGAAAACTTTGGAGACATTAATGAGCATTTAAGTTCCACGTCTCTAAATTTTCATGAGTTTGTCATTGGTACGTGAACATACCCTGTAATATATCTACTTTATAGTGCTGTTGAAGGTGGACATAGAAAGTAGATAAGTTATTGACTGGATGGGAGAGGGTAGAGAAGAGGATAGACAGGGTGGAGGAGGAACTGGGAATGAACAATGGTTCTGGAGTTTGTTTCTTGGGTGATGAAAATGTTCTAAATATGTTTAAGGTGATGGCTGCAAAAGTCCATGAACATACTAAAGCCATTGGTTTGAACATTGTAAATATATGAGTTGTGTAATACGTGAATTATATCCCAAAAGAGCTAATAACAAAAGAAAGATGTTATTGATTATAAGATCCCCTGATTTATTAGTAGCTTTCAGAAAGCAGATCATTGCTACATCAAGGAAGTCGGTTTTCCTCCAGCTTTCCCACCATGATCATCAGCTAATGCTTGTAATAGGCAACATCAAAAATCTCAGTGGCATGAGCACAAATATTTACCTCTCTCATCCTCAGGGCTGCAGGTAGGCTGGGGTTCAGTGATCTCGGCTGGGCTCAGCTTGGCTGGGTCCCAGGATGCTAATCACATTCACATCTGCTCCTTTGACTCATCCTGAGGCTTAGGCAGAATTGGGAGCAGTTCTCCAGAATGTGTTTCTCATAACAGTGACAAAATTACAAAGATACCAGGGCCATCCAGCAGCCCATTGTAAGCCTGTGACTCTGCTCACATCACCTCCACTGATGTTCCATTGACAAAGCGAGTGGGGTGGCCAGACCCATAGTTATTGGGGAAAGAATACTTCACCCACCATGAGGCTAAGACAGGGTGCACTACTTCTAACCAGCAGTGAATAAAGCAAGCTACCACACCAATTAGTATGAATTCTTCAACCAATTTAACCAAGCCATTCTGATCCCAGGCAAGATCAGCTGAACCCCACAGACCTGCAGAACGGAGAGTGAGAAAAGTGGATATTTGTGTTTAAGCCACTGAGGTTTTTTTGAAATTGTTTGTTACACAGTATTAGCTGACTATTACAAGTGGGAAAGCTGGAGAAAAATACATGGTATAGTCTCCATATTAACATACTGTCTTGGTCTGGATCTATGACCAAGAATTGCTGAGCTCAGACTAATTTATCTAGGCAGAATCGTGGGGTGAATCACCAGCCTCACAACAGGATGGGTTTTATAAGCTTTAATATGAGACAATATAACAAAGCAAGCAACAGTTATACTTTGCAATAATGAATATTGTATATAATGAATCAATAATATAGAAGAACAGAAAGAGAGAGCGGCTCCAACCCAATAAGCACTCACCAATCAACTCCAGATAACACAATACGGGTTTGCAAGTACACTCAAAGCACCATCATTACCTCCAACACCCAGCCTTGGGTAAAATAAGCAACACCAAGAATGGGGTAGACACATAGGTAAGAGTCTTCCTCCTCAAAGCACCATCATCACCTTCAGAGTCTTTCTCCTCAAAGCACCATTCAAGATCCTTCTTTACTCACAACAGCATCAACACCTTCAACACCTATCCTTGGGTAAAATCAGCAAAATCAGCAATACTGAGGGTAGGGTAAACAACATAGGTGAGAGTCTTCTTTTCACTTAAAGCGTCATCACCACCTTCAACACCCAGCCTTGGGTAAAATCAGCAACACCAAGAGTGGGGTAAACACACAGGTGAGAGTCTGCCTTCTACCTAGCAAGTCAGCTTCCTTCTTCTCATCACCAGGTTCCTTCTTCTTATTCAAAACATCAGATTCTTTCTTCCCCGGTTGAAATTTCTTCCCAGATGGAATCCTTCTTCTCCAGTCCAGTTGGATCCCCTTCTTCTTCTCTCTCCAGTTGGAATTTCTTCTTCTTCTTCCTTCCAGTTGGAACCCTTCTTCTCTCTCTCCAGTTGGAATCCTTCTCTTCCTCTTTCTCCTTTGGAGGACTTAAAAAGGCACAGCAACCCCTCCCAACATGCAGTCCAGCGTTATGCAGCTGGCCTTAGGCTGTAAAATCTCTGTGAGGTGGGAACTGGCCAGGTTCCAAAACTCACAGGATCAAAGGCTGAAAGTTTTGAGGCACCAAGAGCTCATTAGTGCACCAGATGGCCCCGAACAATAACATTGAAAGTGTTTCTTCAAAGTTTTCTCCAAATTCCTCACTAATGAGCTCCCCTCTCCTAACTCACACTCAAGGATGGGCCCATATTATTAACTATCTATACACATACTTACAGGGTTCTACATGGAACACTCATTCTATTTTATGGAATTAAGTGCCATCTGATTCCAGAATTAAAACTAAAGCCTACTGGAATCTTTAAACCCAATTGTTATAGTTTGACCTTTGATGCTAGTCCAAATGAAGATGAGCTGTATGTACAAAATAAACACCAGATTTTAAAGGTTTTGGGGGGGGGGGTTGGTAACAGAGATTGAGCTCAGGGACACTCGACCACTGAGACACATCCACAGCCCTATTTTGTGTTTTATGTAGAGACAGGGTCTCACTGAGTTGCTTAGCACCTCACCGTTGCTGAGGCTGGCTTTGAACTCGCTATTCTCCTGTCTCAGCTTTCCAAAGTGCTGGGATTACAGGCATGCACCACCACCCCTGGCCATATTTTAAAGCTTTTGTACAAAAAAATGAAGGTCCTCCCTCTCTTCCTCTCTCCTCCCACTTCCTCACGCTGTACACATATGCCTAAGAATCAAACTTAGAAAGGAAAATTAGCTCCTCAGGGATAAAGAAACTGAGCTTCCCAGACGTCAGATATTCCCCAGGGAGCAAAAGATGAGCACAGGCTTAGAACATCCACATGTTAGTATTTGTCCAGGCGCAAGAATATTTTGTGACTTGTAGGACATTCAAAATACCTGAGTGAAAAAAGAGAGTTTAAAAGCCTCTGAGAGCTCCATTCTGTTTATATAATCACATAAACATTCATTACTTGTTATTTTTGAACATTCACTTGTGTGAGGGTATCAGTGTTTATGGCATCATAAAAGGGACAGTTAGCCATGTCTGGAGACAGGTTAGACTGTCACAACTAGGCATGGGTTGCTACAGACATCTAGTGGGTGGAGGCCAGACTTGTTCTCCACATCCTCCACCACAAAGCACAATCCAACTCAAAGTCTCAATGATGCCACGGTTGGGAAGCCTTGGTTGGCACAGCAGATGCTGTCGGTGACCTTCCCACAGCCCTTTGGTGCTCTCAGCACATGCCAGAGGTCTCCTGTTACAACATTTACAGCTTCATGCCTGTGGACTTCTTACTGCCCAAGAGATGTGAGTGACATGCATAGGACAAGGTGGCAGTGCTGGAGAGTGATGGTGCTTGAGAGCAGCCCTTGGCCAATGACCAAAGGGAGTTGGTGGACAAACACCCTGGCTCCTTCACACCAGTGAGATGATTCTGGATTAGGTCTCAGAGTGTCCCCTGCGCTGCCCAGGGAGCTGAGCCCCGCTTGCTCATGGTGGAAACTTCCTGGATTATCATCCCTGGGACTACTCCTCAAATAAACTCCTTACACTTAAACTTTTGTTCCAAGTTCTATTCCTGGGGTAACCCAAATAAGAAAGATGGTTTATGTAATATGAAATTTTATTGGTTGTCGTAAAATATGCACAGCATAAAATTACCACTTAAATAAATGTTTCGAAATGAGGTCTCATTATGTTTCCCAGACTGGCTTCCAATTCCTGGGCTCAAGTGATCTTCCTGCCTCAGCCTCCTGAGTAGCTGGGACTGTGGATGTGCACCACCACATCCTGTTTTTCCACTTGAATAATTTTTTAATATATATTTTTAGTTGTTGATAGACCTTTATTTTATTCACTTATTTATATGCCAGTGCCTCACACATGCCAGACAAGCGCTCTACCACTGAGCCACAACCCCAGCTCTCCATTTGAACAATTCTTAAGTGCACTGTTCAAGGCCATTTTCTTCATAATGTCATGTAACCATTGCCACTATCTCCAGAACTCTTTATCAGGACAAAGTGGAACTCTACCTACCAGACAGTAACTCCCCATGCCCTCCTGCCAAGGTCTTGGCAAACACCAGTCTACCTTCTGTCTTGAGTAATTTGACTCTTCAAGGTACCTTACATAAGTGAATCACACAATCTGTGTTCTTCTGTGTCTGGTGTAATTCACTTGGCATGATGTCTCCAGGGTTCATCCACGTGTGGCATGTGTCCAAATATCCTTCTTTTAAAGGATGAATAACATGGATATGCCATGTATTGTGAAATAAATCTCTATCTTTTTATTGATTCACTAGCTTTTCTCCTCTTTGGTAATGTTAATGAAAAGCATCCTAGTTGTAAAGGAAAAGGCACACTCATACATTGCTGGTGGGACTGAAAATTGGTGCAACCTATCTGGAAGGCAGTATGGAGATTCCTTAGAAAAGTTGGAATGGAACCACCATTTGACCCAGCTATCCCACTCCTGGGTCTATATCCAAAGGACTAAAAAACAGCATTACCACAGTGACACAGCCACTTCAATTTATAGCAGCTCAATTCATAATAGCTAAACTGTGGAACCAACCTAGATGCTGTTCAATAGATGAATAGAGAAAGAAACTGTGGTATATATACACAATGGAATATTACTCAGCAATAAAAGAGAATAAAATCATGGCATTTGCAGGTAAATGGATGGAGTTGGAGAACATCATGCTAAGTGAAGTAAGCCAATCCCAAAAAACCAAAGGCTGAATGTTCTCTCTGATAAGTGGATGCTGATCCACAATGGGGGAGGGGGTATGCGAAGAATGGAGGAACTTTGGTCATAGAGGAAGGAGGGGGATGGGAGGGGACATGAGGGCAGGAAAGACGGTGGGATGAGATGGATATCAATGCTCTAGGTACATGTATGACTGTACATGTGGTGTGACTCTACATCATGTACAACCAGAGAAATGAAAAGTTGTGCTCTATTTGTGTACAATGAATCACAATGCATTCTGTCGTGTAAACCTAATTAGAATAAATAACTAAATAAAAACTATCCTGGTATTTCCTTTGATGTTCCAGGTCCGGAAACAATACCAAAAGTGGTTTAGTGATGTCACAAAATCCAAGTCTAAGTCTGAGATACATACACTTTCCAGCAAGCTTGGCCCTGATTTAAAACTCAGCCAGTGAGGTAAGAGAACCCATGACTTGTTCTAATGCTTTGCCACCCCTGACACCCAAGCTTCCTCTCCTTGTCTTTGCACAATACCCCTTTTCTGGAGAGTATGAGCAAGAGCTCTGTGCCTGCCAGCCTTCTATGACTGTGACAAAATGCTTGAGATAAACAGCTTACAAGGAGGAGAGTTTCATTTGCTGGTTCCAGAGGTTTCAATCCAGAGTCACTTGGCCTCATCACACTGGACCTATGGCAAAGCCAGACATCAGGGTGGGGAACACATGGTGCAGCAAAGAAACTCACCTCATGGCAGCCGAGAAACAAAGAAAGAGAGAAAGGAGCTGGGGTCCCAATACCCGCTTTGAGAGCATGCCCTCAGTGACCTAACTGCCTTCCATTAGGCCCCACCTCCTAAAGATTCCATCACCTCCCAGTGGCACCCCAGACTGGGGACCAGGCCTTCAACACATGGGCCTTTGGAGGACTCTGAAGGTTCAAACCACAACACGTTCTTTCCTGATACCCTAGCTTGTGTTCCTCATCCCCACAGAATTATTCTTTGGTGACTCCTCTCCATTCACCAAGAGCACTTCAGCTGACTTTTCAATCTGGTTTTATTGTGCAAAGAAGTAGGGGTCACACATGTCACCATCAATGCTACCATTCAAGTATATCGCACAGGGGGAAATTTACATGCATAGACACAGAAGAGTGATCAGCACCCTGCCAAACACATAGTGTCCCATAGAGAGATGGATGTGAGCCCAGGGGGAATTGGTGAACCATCGAAAGGACTCCAGGAGGGGTTGGGATTGTGGCTCAGTGGTAGAGCGCTTGCCTCGCATGCGCGAGGCACTGGGTTCGATCCTCAGCACCACATAAAATAAATAAATAAATAAATAAAGATATTGTGTCCACCTACAACTAAAAAATATTTTTAAAAAAAAGAAAGGACCCCAGGAGAGGGGACTGCCACCACCCAGATTTTCTACATACCTACAGAGGTTGCATGGAATAATGGGACCTTCCTAGAGGGATGAAATGGTCTTGATAGAAAGGTAAAAGACAGTGAAACTATACGGTTCCTACCTTCATGAAGCTTAGAGTATAGGTTTTCTCTATAGACAAAAACCAGCTTCCAGGGAATTGAAATTCTGGAATGGGATACTGTCTTAGTGTGTTTTCTGTTGCCATGACAGAATTACTGATACTGGTTAATTTATAAAGAAAAAAAGTTATTTCCTATAGTTTCAGAAGCTGGGAAGTCCAAAGTCTCCTCAGACCTCTGAGGAGAGTCTTCTTGCTGGTGGGGACTCTCTGCAGAGGTCCCCAGAGGTGCAGGGCATCACATGGAGGGGCAGAACAAGTGTGCCAAAGAGGGCTCACTTTTACAGCAAAGTCACTCCCTCAATAACCCACAGTATAATGACCCATTAATCCATGAATAGATTAATCCATTGATGAGAGCAGAGTTCTCATGATCCATTCACCTCTCAAGTGTCCTGCCTCCAAATGCCATTAGCATATGTCTTTGGGAATTAAGTTTCTAACATACCCACATTCTGGAGGACCAACATTCAAATTGTAGAAGATACTATGTCTGAAAATTTATCAAAAAGAACAATTCTTGGGCTGGGTTTGTGGTTCAGTGGTAGAGCACTTGCCTAACATGTGTGAGGCACTGGGTTCCATTCTCAGCACTGCATATAAATAAATGAATAAAATAAAGGCATTGTGTCCATCTATAACTAATAAAAATATTTTTAAAAAAAGAAAAATTCTTCATCCTGGATTTTTGAGAAGTCCACCCACCCTAGCCTAGAGAACGCCCCACCTACCCTAGGATTCTGAAATTCTAGATCATTCCATCCCTGCCTGGTGGCTGGAGCTGGCTTGAACTCACTCCTACTCTTTCTACAGGTTTGATTTCTTGATCCTTAATCTGCCATTCATCTAAACATCTTCTGGGGGGGATTTTTTTTTTTTTTAGAACAAATGAAGAGATGATACTAAAACTCAAACATTGAGCTCCGTACAGAAGTTCAAGCCCATGATCTTGCTGGCACCGTGAAGAATGAAATGGGAAAATGATAAGGGATGAAGCCAAGGCCACGGGAACTCATTCTGCATATCATTGTGGGAGAGGAAATGTTTAACCTTTGCTTTCTAAAGCACGTGTTCCACATGATACGAAGCTTTCAATAAATGTGTGTTGGATTTGTATTTCTCTATGTCATGATGGGTTCAGTCAATGCCTGGCCATGGGAATCCCAATCAGGGTTGTTGCAAAGTCCTCCTTGACTTTATGCAAATGAGGAGGCCCCTTTCCAGGCCTTTCCTCGGGTTCTTAGTTTCACCCATCCTAAACTTGCTCTTTAAGTTCATCTAGCCCTTTAAATTATCATCTGCTCCCCAAGCTTCTCATAAACCAGCAGCTTCTTACTGGCTTCACCTCTTTTTTTATCCAGCATAAGCTAAATGGTGTCTGCAGAGGTGATAAACAACAGTGATGGAGGCCCCTTGACTTCCTGACACCCCTTACTATACATTCCCGTCCCTACCCATCCTCACCTCTCCACCAACACTCATGGCCTCCCCCTCCCACCACCAGGGAAAAGGAGGCCCTTCTTGTCCAAGACTGACCCTTTCTCCACGCTTTGATCTTCCCTGCTCCCTCCTGCCTCTTTGGAGACCTTTTTCCAATGATTACATCCCCTCTCTCCCACACCCCCAGTCCCGGCAGCCTTGAAATATACCAAAGAGAAGTCAATCAGCTATTTCTGCAAAGGGCAAGATAAATATTCTAGACTTTTCAGGACAGACATACACACACAGATGCACACATAGCTTATGGTGTTCACTCATCCCTCGATACCTGCAGGAGGTGGTCCCAACACACCCATGGACACCAAAATCTGCAGATGCCCAAGTTCCTTATGCCAAATGGCGTTGTATTTGCATAGAACTCATGACTTTAAACCATCTCTAAATTATTTATAATATCTAATACAATACAAATTCTATGTAAAGAGTTGTATGCTGTGTTGTTCAGGGAATAATATCAAGATTAAAAAGTCTGTACATGTTCGATGTGGATGTTATTTTTTTCTGAATGTATTTGATCAGCAGTTGGTTGGATCCATGGATGCAGAACTGGTCGATATGGAGGGCTGCATGTAAAGAGATGGGTGTACATATCCCTTTAGAAATTGAAAACCTACTCCTAGTTCATTGCCCATTTAAAAAAAACAGCACATGTGTGTGTGTGTGTGTGTGTGTGTGTGTGTGTGTGTGTGTTCTCTCTGGCCCCCAGGAACCTCAAGGAATCCCTGCTTCTAAATCTAGGAGGAAGTGAGGAAGTTGGGCAAAGAGAGGCACCTCTACCCACACACCTGGTACACATACCTATCCGGTGTCCACTGGGACAGAGAACCCATCTCCCTCCATCACCACGGAAGCTGCCAGTACTCTCAGCACCAGATCTGACACCCAAAGGAACAGGATGACCTTTGAGAATCCCAGCAGCTGAAGAGAACCGTCCAACACAACTCACATGGCTGCAGAGTAGGGCCGTGGTTACCAGGGGCTGGGTTGGGAGATGTTGGTCATGTGATAAACAGTTTCCATTTGACAGGAATCAGTTCAAGAAATCTGTTCTACAATATAGTGACTAAGGTTAGTAAAAATATATTATATGTGTACTTTTTTTTTTAACCTAAGGGCGCTTAACCACTGAGCTCTATCCCCAGTCATTTTTATTTTTTATTTTGAGACAAGGTCTTGCTAAGATGCTGAGGCTGGCCTTGAACTCTTGATCCTCCTGCCTCAGCCTCCTGAGTCACTGAGAGTGCAGGTGTGGGGCCACTACACCCAGCTGTATGTGGACTTAAAAATTGCTGAAAGAATAGATTTTACCTCTTCTCACCACAATAATAATAATAACAATCAACATTTGAGGTAATGCACATGAACATTAAATCCATTTAGGCCATTCCACAGCATATACATATTTCAAAACATCTATTGTACATGATAAATACATACATTTTATTTTCTTTATTTTATACATACAATTTTATGTCAATTTAAAATAAATAAATTAATAATTTCTAAACATATATGAGAGCTGGGACTCTAAATTATTCTATACTTCTAAATAAAATTTTAAGAAAAGGCAAAAAAGTTTATAAGGAGACTTACATCCAGTGCCCACAAGTTCTATCCAACTAGATAAAAAGGGAATCAATTTTAAAAGAAACGCTTGCTGTGAGAATTGAAGAGAAAGGTGGTCGTCCCCAAGAGTCAGTTGAGCAGCACAGAGCCACCGCCAAAAGATGAAAATGATGAGGGACAAAGTTGGGCCGTAGGATCCGACATGGAAATAATAGAGGCTTCTGCCAGAGAACAAGGGAAGGACGCCCAGGTCACTCCCACCCTCCTTCCCTTGGGCCATGGTCCCTCTCGGTCCTCTGCACTCTCAAAATCCTGGGGAAGCTGGGCTGTGGCTCCGAGGTAGAGCCCTTGCCTGGCATTGATGAGGCCCTGGGTTTGATCCCCAGCACCCAGAAAAATCCAGAAAAAGAAATCGCTTACTGTGCTGAGCCCACTTCCTCCCAGAACCTCATGCTCCCCCACTGCGGTCCAACTCCCGGAGTCCCAGGGACCCGCCAACTCCGGGTCCCCAGAGCTTCCGGGTGCCCCGCCCACTGGCTCTCCTCGCCCTTACCCCGTGTGGCCTCTAGGTCGCCAGCACTTTGTTTATCCCTTCCTGATGCCTGAGCATCCTCCATGAGGGCTGGCAAATCAGTCTGGTTTCCCAGGGCTTTCCCAGCCTGAGCAAGGACGGTCCCACATCCCAAGAACCCCTGGGACCGACACCAGCTCATCTTGCCTTCCTGGGGTGCACCCCGCCTTCGTTTACGTTCCCCCTAAAACAAACTCAGAGAGAAGGATTCAGAACAAGCGCAGGGGTTTGACTTGCCACGGAGCCGCATCCTGAGAAACCCACTGGAGATGTCTTGGATGGAGATGTCGCCGCGCACCCAAGCGGCTGGCGGTCTCAGCCTAGCGCACACCCGAGATCCGACCGCGGGGCTGGCGGGGCGCTGCGGCCACTGCCACTGCCCAGCCTCATGAGAGGATTGGGTCCCATGCGACATGCCCAGGAAAACACGAGGTGCAAGTTCAAAATTTGAAATACAACTTCTACTGAACGTGGGTACTTTCACACCCTGTGAGGTTGACAAAATAATGGAACCACTGCGGGTGATGGCAGGAAACAGCAGCGGGGCTGTGAAGAAAGGCAGAGAAACGAAAGAACCTGGTACAACGCGTAGCCGGGCGCAGTGGCGCACGCCTGTCATCCCAGCACTTAGGGAGGCTGAGGCAGGAGGATCGCAAGTTCAAAGCCAGCCTCAGCAATGGCAAGGCGCTAAGCAACTCAGTGAGACCCTGTCTCTACATAAAACACAAAATAGGACTGGGGATGTGGCTCAGTGGTCGAGTTTCCCTGAGTTCAATTTCTAGTACCAAAAGAAAAAGGACCTGGTACAACATGTGATAAAAGATGTGTTTTGAGCAAGCTGCTCCTGTAGTCAACTGGAGCTTACTGCCACCAAGGACCTCCAGGAAATAATACAGAGCTTACTCCTTGAAGGCAATTCTCCTGAGAGGTAAAGGAGGGGGGTATATGTGCACCAAGTCCAGGCTTTGGTTGAAAGCTGTTCCTGGGAGCATTTTTCCATCCTGAAAATTCCTACTGGCCACATGGCCAGTCAGGTGACTCTCATGGCAGATGCTGGCTACTAGAAGTCACTGAAAAAATGAGGATCCAGAAGATCCACAGAGCATGACCTTATCCACTATGCACAAGATTCCATTCCCAAGCCGGTGGCACACGCCTATAATCCCAGGGGCTCAGGAGGCTGAGGCAGGAAAATCGTGAGTTCAAAGCCAGCCTCAGCAACAGTGAGGCATGCTAAGCAACTAAGTGAGACCCTGTGTCTAAATAAAATACAAAAAAAACAAAAAAATAGGGCTGGGAATGTGGCTCAGTGCTCAAGTGTCCCTGAGTTCAATCCCCAGAACCCAAAACTTTAAAAAAAAAAAAAAAAAGATTTTATTCCTGGGCTGGGAATATAGCTCACAGGAAGAGCACTTGCCCAGCGTGTGAGAGGCCCTGGTTTCCATTCCCAGGTGCGTGCGCGCACGTGCGCACACACACACAATTCCATTCCTGACCCAGTGCTTACTAGATAAGAGTTCTAAGAATTTCAGCAAAAGTTCATGAACTACCTAAATTTATATGGTGTTCATAAACATTTTCTCTTGCCCATCACAGACAATTCTATCTTCCCCATGGCTTGGGGAGAGTCAAAACCTAGGAGTCATTCTTCCTTTTTCTCTTTCTCTCACTCTCCCCGGCCCCCGCCGACATCTAATCCATCAGCATGTCCTAAAGGCCATCTCTTCCAAACAGATCCAGAATTCTCCAGACCTTCACAGGTGGCTCACTGCTCCTCATCGTCATTGTTGCGACCCCAGAAAAGCCACAAAGGCAACTATCACCTCACCCAGAATCAACCCCTCGTCTCCTCTCCCATTCCAGGATGTCGGTGTGCAACCACATCACGCTGTTCATTTCCCAGAATAATCAGCTGAGATCAGAGCTACAAGGTCAAGGTCCTCCAGGATAATTAAGTTCACAAACAATCCCTTTGGAAGCAGCAGACACTGCCACTGGGCAAATCCCAACTGTGCCGTTTACCCACAGAAGGGCAATGGACATGCCATAAGACCCCTCTGGGCTCTTCTCCTCCCTATAAAGCAGGATTGGTAATTATTCTGACCTCACAGTCATGGTGAAGCTTAAATAAGAATGACTACATGTATCTAGCACATAATACATGCTTGATAAACTGTGGCTATTATTATTTCTATCCACCTAAAGTACCCAACCTTTGCTCCTCTGGACCCAAAATGGTAAAAGGAAACCTCTCTTCCTACCCGTCTGTCTTCAACAAGACAGTTGTAAGAGGGGTGGAAGGGCCAGCCCCCCACGAGTCCCCTCACCCCCGAGTGACTCAAGAGATATGACCACTGCCCCCTGCTTCCTTATTTCTTAAGACCTATTTTGGAGGAAATTCAAGTTTCCTCTTCTGAGATCTGGGAACTTCCCCTGACCCCCAGATAAACAGTCACTGGGACCCACAGTCCCCTGGGTAAAGGGCTTAGAACGAGACACCCACCCACTCTGTGGGCTGTGGACTGTGCAGGGAGCTGGTTGGAGTGGTGAGGAGGTGGAGACAGCTGTAGACACAGGAGGAGGCCAGAACAGAGGGACAGGAAGTGCAGCGAGCCCCAACCTCCCCCACTTCCCTGCTCTCCTCAAAGCCTCCTCCTCTCCACCATCTCCTGCTCTCAGCCAAAACAAGAAGGAGTCTGCTACTAGGCAAGGGCACTCACTGACCAAGAATTTGATCCATTTGACTACGATTCATGGGTTGTCCAAAAGGATTCCCAAGATGGGCACAGTACCAGACCTCAGAGTGGTGTGTTTTGGATGTCATAATGACCAAAGGGTACTTCTGTACTTGATGGGTGATTTACTTCCCCCAAAAAATACATACGTTGAAGTCCTAATTCCTATTGTGACCATATTTGGAGATGAAAAAGGTAACTAAAGAGGTAGTCGAGGTAAAAATGAGGTCATTAAGTGGATCCTAATGCAATATGACTGGTGTCCTCATAGGAAGAGGAAATTGGGACATAGACACACATGGACAGGAGACCTAAAAAGACACAGGGAGAAGACAATTATCGAGACAAGGAGAGAGGCCTCAGAGGAAACCAACTTGACTGACACCCTTGCTCTTGGACTCGTAGCCTCCAGAACTATAAGAAAACAAATTTCTCTTGTTGAAGCTGCCCAGTCCCTGGTATTGGGTTAGTGCAGCCCTGTGAAACTAATACCGTGGGCGAGACTATGCGATGATGTCACGCTCTGAGAAGCGCTAAGCTTGCAAGAGTGAATAGCATAGGAAAGTCCACACAGACCTGAGGGGACTCTTACACCATCGGCAAAGACCTTTGCAACCCACAAACAGCCCCAGGGCCTAGGTAGACAGATACTGCCCCTGGAGTCTGACCAGGTCATGGAGTGGCCTGGTTACACTGTGTGGAGGTGGTCTTGTCTCTCCAGAAGTTCTGACTCTGCCACCCAGCACGTGCAAAGGACACTCAAGACATTGAGAAACTTGACAGTCAAGGTTCATTTTGCCCCAGCTGCTTCCCAGAAGCTGGTCTGCATCTGGTAGGCAGTAAAGGAGCCCGATTCCATCTCCTTGTGGTTCAGGGGAGCCACATTTTATCCTGGGTTCAACCTCAGGCTCAGAGCTCCCAGGTTCAACGTCAGACTCAGCATCACTTATCAAGAGCCGTAATCAGGAAATGGATGAATATCCTCCATATCTCAGAAATGGGAGAGCACCTACCCCCAAGTCCCCAGCATCCCTCCAGCTCACCGTCTGCTTAAACTGGAAGGCCTGGCTTGCACCCCAGGGAGCTTGCACCCCAGGGAGCTTGCCACGTCTAGGCTGTCAATCATGTCTGCAACACACCCGTGTCCATTCATGGAGACGCAGAGCCTTCCATGGAAGAGCAGGAAACCCTCATCCCCAGCAGGGAGGCACACTGGATTCTGCACCTCTAGCTTCAGCCGCCGGTTCAACAGGAACATTTCCGCTCGCAAATCCAGTATGTGGTCTTGGCGCAGGAGAGGTCATTCCAGGTGCCACCGTTGTTCATGCTGGCACAGTCCTCATTGTAGTTGTTGTTGGGTTCCTGGGGGGCCCAGAAGCTGGAGAGAGGAAGCCCAGGGGCAGAGAGGGATGAGGAACGGGAGCACAGGGGATTTGGCGTGGGGAGACTATTCTGTATGACACTGCAGTGCCAAGCACACGCCCTCAGGCAGCCGCCAGAACCCACAGGACTGCCAGTCACGGGGGCACATGCCTGGGATCCCAGAAACCCAGGAGGTGGAGGAGGAGCACCAGTTTAAGTCCAGGCTGGGAAATTTAGCAAGACCTTGTCTCAAAATAAAAACAGAGGATGTAGCAGCAGAGTGGAATGAGCAGGTGCGGGCGGGGAGAGAGAGGGGAGCCACTGGGCAATACGGCTGATAGAATTATGTGACGTCCTGGTGTGACTATGGCATAATGGACCTCACTGTGATGAATCCTCAAAGTGCACCAATAAATTTTTAAAAAGGAAAAAAATGAATAAGTCAAAAGAGGGGTAGAGCTCCATGGTAGAATGTTCCTGGGTTTGATCCCCAGTACCACAGAACGAGAAAAAAGAAAATCTATTGGTGTTTTTTGTTGTTGTTTTAGTTTTTTGGTACCAGGGATTGAACTCAGGGGCACTCGACCACTGAGCCACACCCCCAGCCCTATTTTGTGTTTTATGTAGAGACAGGGTCTCACTGAGTTGCTTAGCGCCTCGCCATTGCTGAGGCTGGCTTTGAACTCGCGATTCTCCTGTCTCAGCCTCCCTAAGTGCTGGGATTACAGGCGTGCGCCACCGCACCCAGCTGAAAATCTATTGAGTTTAAAGAAAGGAACATGGGTGGGAGAGGAAAGGCCTTCGTGGTCTGAGGGTCCTTCCATCTGAATCATTCCTTGTCTCTCAGAGCCACCTGAAGACACCACACCATCCCTTCTCTCCCTCCTAGCTCGCCTGCTCTACCCAGCCCTGCCCATCACTCAGGGCCTCCTCCACCTCCACCACCCCGTGCATCCTGAACCAGCTTCCTCCACTCCTGCACTTCCTAGGATCCCTTCCTTACACACCCCAGTCTGATCCTCCCCACTTGCAAGAATTGCACCATCTTGGGTCACACTCTTAGAGCAGGCTCTGACTCAGGGCCTCAGGTGCATGAAGGAACGTTCTATAGGAAAGAGAGGGAGACGAAGCCAGCTGGGGACGAGAAAGGAACTGAGCACGGCTTCCTCCCGAGGAGCTCTGGGATGCTGGTGGCCCCCTGGGGTCGCCCCACTGAAACAAGGAGTCCAGTCTTCTCTTAGGATATCGTTGGCTGTGGGCTGGCCCCAGAGGGAGTGGGGTAACCTCTTAGATGAGCAGCATCCCATTCAGCTGAGGACAAATTTCCAGAAATATCCTGACTGGGAGTCCTGGGCAGCCAGGGCCTCCTTCTGGGGGATGCATGGCCCCAGGCAGGGACCTGAGCTGGTGGCCACAGTGCTACACCATCCCTTAGAGAGCCCTGCCTCCTACCAGGAATCTCTAGTGAAAAAAAAAAATCCCACCTATCAATTTGACAAATCAAAATCTTCCTCTCAATAAATCTTATTTTTCCAACCATTGACCTGGAGGTTTGATACATTTGAGAAGTTGCACTAAAATGTTGAGATGTTGCAAATGGAGGGGAAAAAATCAAAGGCACGTGTTATGATTTGTCTGGAAGGTTCCCCAAAGTCTCACACATTCAGAGGAGGGGCTTTTAGGAAACGATTGGATCATGAGAGGTCTGGTCTCATTGGTGGATTAATGATTTGAATGGATTATTGAGAGGTGGTGGAGGCAGGAGGCTGGACCTAGTTGGAGGAAGCAGGTCACTCTCTCTCTCTCCCTTCAGCTCTTCTCCCTCCCTCCCTCCTTCCTGGCCTCCACGAGCTGAGCTTTCCTCTTCTCTCTGGATGTTCTGCCTCACCTCAGTCCCAGACAATGGAGCCGCCGACCAGTGACTAAAACCTCTACAACTGGGCTAAAATAAATCCTGTCTCTTCCAAGTTGTTCTTCCCAGGTGTTTATCACAGTGACAAAAAAGCGCTATCATTATTTAAAAAAAAAAAAATCACCCTTACAGTCCAGCCTGGAATTCTAGAGAACCATGGTCCCCACGTACCCCTCCAACCAGGATCCCCAGGTCCCTTCTGTCAGGCATTGATCTTTAGTTAGGTGCCAGGGAGACCTTTGGGGTCTTAAAGGCAGTGACAATTTACCAACCCGAAGAAAAATGTTTCTATATTTAAAATCAGGATACCTGGTACCAGGAAGAGTCAGGGCTTCCAGCCAGAAAAAAATAAGTCCTGTCATTGGTAGTGACATGGATGGGGCTGGAGGATATCGTGCTAAGCGAAACAAGCCAGGCACAGGCAGGCACAGCGTGTCCACCTCCATGCGGAAACTACTGAGTTCACTCTGAAGAAGTAAAGGGAAGAGTGACAGCCAGGTCTGGGAGGGGGGCAGGGAGGGAGGGGGAGAAGGGGGTTACTAGGTCCAGGGCTGAAGCAGGATAGGAGAAAAGATTTCTAAGATTTTTTGTAGCCCAATGGCGTAACTGTGGTTGACGCTCACTAACTCTATATGTCAAAATAGCTGGGAGAGAGGATTTGAAATGTTCCCAGTACAAAGAAATGAGGAATATTTGAGGTCATAGATCTGCCGGCTACCCTAATTAGATCTTCCCACATTCTACGTGTGTGTTGAAATACCACACCGTACCCCATAAATATGCATGATTACGTAACAAGGGAACTAAATATAACATATTGTATCAATTAAGAAGAAAATTATATTTTTTTAAATTTAAAAAAAGAACCAGTTCCTGGGGCTGGGGTCATGGCGCAGTGGTAGCGTGCTCGCCTGGCATGCGTGAGGCACTGGGTTCGATCCTCAGCACCACATAAAAATATAATAAAGATATTCTGTCCACCCACAACTAAAAAATAAATTTAAAAAAAAAACAGTTCCTGACACCCTCAACCATGCACCCCATGCTCAGGGGCCACAGAAGAGACAGATAGACCCCAGGAGCCACAGACACTTGCCTTAACGTGACAGGGGACCCATCCAGCCACCTCCAGTCCCCTTCTTGGTTCTTGTCATTCAGCCCCAGCCAGTACACCCGTGGAGAGCCGTGTGCCTTGGCCACGAAATTCTGCAAATACGAACTCCATTCAGCCATCAATTCTTCTAATGGTCCCCAGGGTGGGAGCTCCCACACCCTCTCCCACACATCCAGGACTTCAAAATGCTGCCCCCCATGTTCCCCACGGCGTGCAGAGTGGGATCAACACCTCCCCCACTTTGGCATGTGGGGTGAGAATAACCACGCAACTTCCTCAGGCAATGGAAGCTTGTGGTTTGCGTGTGGTTTTTTTCACCCAAAGGTTTATGTGTTGGAAGCTTGGTCCCCAGGGTAGTGGTATTGAGGGATGATAAAACCTCTAAGAGGGAGGATCTGGTAGGGGAGATGGTTAAGTCATTGGAGGCATCTGCTGTTCCTGGAGAATGGTTTAGAGTTCCCAAGAGAATGAGTTGTAGAAAGAGCCAGACTGGCCCCTCTCAGGTCTCTGGCTACCCATCTTGCCATATGATTGCTCCCTCTCATGCTCCCGTGGAGATGCCTCCTCCAAATTGTGATCCCATCTGGGGAGGACATCACCAGAGCCAGCACAAGGCTGTTTGGGACTTTCAAACCTCCAAAACTTTGAGACAAATAAAACCCTTTTCTTTATAAAACACCCAGCTTCAGGTGTTTTGTTATAGCAACTGAAAATGAACTAATGCACATCTTGTGCCTCTTTTTCTTCATTTGTAAAATGGGATGATAACAGTAGCTACCTCCTCATAGGATAAGATTTGAATGAGGATAAAATAGGCTAATGTACTTAAAGTGCTCAACACAGTGACTGGCACATAACAACTACCCTGGCATCTTAACATTTAATATTACAACATTTGAATAACATTTTTAGCAATAGGAAATGATAGGAGGTTTTTCCGCTGGTATTTTCCACCCATTCTGAGCCTTATTCTGCATCTAGGCAGAGGAGTTCATTAAACAAAAAAGTGAAGGAGGAAGAAGAGCTAGGGGAAGGAGCTTCCTGGCACTGGTATATGTGGGCATTGGAAAGAAAAGAAAGGATTTATGTTGAAGACAAAAGATTGGGAAGACTATGGTTAAAAGCAACTGCTCTCCACCACTAATTTAGGGTGAAGGAAACCATGTCAGTGGTTGTACATGGCGGGAGGATTAACTCAATCAGAGGCAAGAGAGGATTTTGCAGGGTGGTAGGAACATTATGAGTCTTGTTTTCATTGGCAGTGACATTTGTCAAAACATATACTTCAGCTATGTGTGTTTTACTGTATGCAAATCATACTTCCACCATGAGTCTCTAAAATGCAGGGAGGAGAGAGAGCAATGGCAAGAAGTTTGGAATAGGCAGACAAGGTCTGGAGAGAGGGGAACCCTGCCCCTCATCCCCAAGGAGACCCAGGAGGTGGTCAAAAAAAAAAAAGATTTGGAGATTCTAAAAAGCAAAAGCTACCTGGATACTGTTTCCTAGTAAAAGCTCTAGGGAGGTTTCAAGAAACCAGAGGCCAGGTGTGGTGGTGCACACCTGTAATCCCAGGGAGAAGCTGAGGCAGGACGAAGGCACACTGGAGGCCAACCTCACTAATTTAGCAAGACCCTGTCTTGAAATTTAAATTTTAAAAAGGTATGGGGATGTAGCTCAATGGTAGAGCAACCATGGGTTCAATCCAGTATCATGCAAAAAAAAAAAAAATACTGCTCTGATTAAATATCAAGATCATGGACTTTGAAGACAGCTACCTAGGCCCAAATCTCAGCTCTAAAAGTAGTTTTGAGTGAACACACATGAGTTGCTTACACATACTAATGTTTCAATTTCTTCAGCTGTGAAGTGCAGATGATATGTTCTGTGCATAAATGGTAATTTTACCTAATTGTGGTAGTACTAAGTCACCAAAGTTGTTTACAAATATTCTAATTCTCCTTCTGGATACACACAGTGAGACCTTCTTTCCCTATCACCTGGAAGGACAGGAGTGCTCATGTGACTTTCTTTGTGAGCATAAGTGAAAACTCTTAGAGAAGGTGTATGATTTGACTCCTAGATGATCACTGCTGAGCTATGGAGCCTCTCTGTTACCGCAGCATAACATTACCTCTCCTGACTGATACACTGATGTAGAGTTGGGAAGATCACATATGCTAATACAGGCAAGATGTAAGGTGTCTGGAATACAGCTAGAAGATACGAAGTACTATCTTAGAAAGCCATTAAATTTCCACAGAAGAGATAAAACTGAGATTTGCAGTGGTTAAATAAACACCATTGGCCCTTGAACTCAAATAAAACATATCTTCTTCACTTCTGCATGATACTATCTCAGTAAGAGCCTGCTATTAAGTTTAAATAACTCAAAAATAATTACAATTTCTCTCTATTCAGGTAAGCAAAGGAAGGGTGAATCCTAGAAGCAATGCAGACTTGTTCTCAAGGGTCCAGCAGGAACAACTCACGTGCTCAGCAAAGGTATTAATGATGACCAAGTGAGAGTAATTCTCCTGGCAGAACTTCCTGGCCTCGTCCCATGACTTGGTGATTGGAGAGAAGTAGTAACACTTGCCCTCAAATGGGAGCCAGCCTTCAGGGCAGGTGATCCTGCTACAGTCTGAAGACAAGAGGGAAGACTGTCAGAAGGCTCCAGAGTCCATATACCTACTATGCCATGGACAGTTGTTCAGGCTGTGCACTTCTCAACTCCAGTAATCACCAGTCACATAAACATCACTAAAAATCATTTCCATGAAGTCATACAACATGCTGGTCCTGCCAGGTTCCTCATCTCTGGGTGATTCCCCAAACCCCACTCACCAAATAAGCCCCGAAGTTCCACCAGGGACTGGTTGGTGTCTGCTCTTATACGGCCAATTTCCTTCCTCAGACCAGCCAGCCCCGCCATGCCAGTCACTGTCAGAAGAGATCAAGGGTCAAAAACCCAGAACCACATCCTCCTGCCCACCCACCTGTCCACCACTGGCTGCAGACACCTGAGAGAGAAGCAAGACCTTGCTCCTTCCTCTCGGCATCCCGGTTCTAGTGGGAAATGGTAGAATTCAAAACCCATGTTCTCAGTATCCAGGGGTCCTGGAGGGCTTGGAGGAGGGATCAACCCTGGGGACTTGACAATAAGTGGCGATGTGGGCTTCCTGGAGATGCGCTAGACTTGAGGATGGAATTGGGATAAGGGTTGGAGACGGGGTTAAGGAAGAGGGTGCTTTGGTAACTGCCAGGGGAGGAGGGAAACAGGCAGGCAGGGGCACTCCTCTTCCTCTTCACTGTTCTGTGAAGTTCAAAATTTTATATTCATTGGCTAATATTTGACTAATGACCATCTATACCTGTGCTATCCAGGAGAAATTTAATGTCAATCAAGTATGAATTTTTTAAATTTGTTAGCAACCACATTCTTAAGTCAAAAGAAACAGGCCAAATTAACTTGAATACTATTTTTACTTGTCCCTACATATCCACAATATTATCATTTCAACCTGCAACCAGTCTTTTGAACTTATCGGTGAGATACGTTACATTCTATTTTGGAACAAGACTTTGAAGTCAGTGTGTATTTTCTAGTCACAACACATCCCACTTTAGACGAGCCACACTGTAAGTGCTCAACAGCCACCTGTAGCTCGTGGCCACCCTATTGGACAGTGGAGGCCTGGAGACACACACACACACTCCACAGGGAACAGTATGTGACAAGGGTTACATCTGATGTGTTCACCATGCTACCCGCTGGCACCCAGCACAGTGCCTGGCAGAGATGGACATGGGGCTGGTCTTGGAGTTGGGTTTGAGCTCACCATTCACCTGCCACGCCATCTGCTGGAAGGTTAATGTCCTCAGCTTTTCCACCACCTCCTGGTCTATGAGAAAGAGTCCAGCTTGACCCCAGGTCCTCCCGCGCCCCACCCCCAACCTCTCTCCAAGCCCCATCCTGGCCTACTCACACTTAATCAGGGTCACAACCAGACTGACACAGCTCAGGATCAGTGAGGTCACCAGCAACAGCAGACACAGGTACACCTTTAGCCTCTCCTCCTGGGAACACCCGGAACTCCCAGACTTCTGATGGAGCCAGGGAACTGGCGTGGCTGAGGGTGGGGACAGGGACAGGGACTCTGATACTGGTGCTTCAGAGTGGAGGAACGGACCCTTGAGACTTTCTCCAAAAGCACAGGGACAGAGGTGTGTGCTCCTGTCTATTTCACCAGAGACGGTCAGCAAGAAGCTGTTGGGGAAATGAACTCTGAGGCGGCCCAGAGCTTATGCCATGTGCCCAGCAGCGGATCTCACCGGATCCTCACTTTTACGGCAACATAGATATAATCCTCCCCACCGTGAGATCTGGAGGGGTTGTGCATGGCGTGGACCTGGCTCTGCTCTTGTATCTATGATGCATTATTTTCTAGTCTGCAGTAGCTCCTGCCCAGCTACTCCCATCAAGGAAGCCTGTGGACCCTTGGGGCATAGAACACTTCCATGTCTGCTCCAAGTAAAAAGGGACTTGCTGGACAGTCCCCAGAAGACACCCGGGGTCCCTGGGTGCCTGGCCTGGACTCCCTAGCAGGAGTAGCTTCTGAACAGAGAAACTTCTCCAGGCCAGGATCTCACTCCGTGGGTCCGAATCAGGTACATGGGCCACCATGAGAGGGGAGACAGGGGGATGCCCAAAGGGAGAGAAACTTACTGGTTAGAGACAGTGAGACCGGAGGAGGCTCCAGATCAGAGCCTGGGAGAGAGGAGAGAGGTCTATTCAGAAGTTGCTGGAAGATTCTGTCTTCCAAGATCAACAACCCCAACCAGAATGGAGGGACTGGAAGGAACGTCCATAGTTTTCTCTCTCAGGCTTCTTTTTCCCCCCACATTTTTATTGGTGCATTATAGTTGTGCATAACGGTGGGATCTGCCGTTCTATTCGTACATGCACGTGGGAGAATGATTGCGATTTGTCCAGTATCGCCCCCCAGCCCTCCTCCCCCTGCTCACCCAGCTGATGAGACGCGCAGGTGACAGGTGGGAGGTCCAGGGCTGGAAGGATCAGAAAGACATCAATGGTCATACATAGGGGGCCTTCAACCAGGGGAGCAGGAAGAGCCCGGCCCTTGACCTCACCTGTCATCTTTGGGGGCTTGCAAGGAAGAGGGGGGTTCTCTGCTTTCTTTCCTGAGGAAGGAGGAACCATGGCTCAGGCCCGGGGCAGGGCGAAACCAGCGCTGGGTCCTCTGCACCCCCAACCCCAGCTCACCTGCCCTCGGAGGCCTGGGTGGAGCCATCGAATCTGAAGAAGAAAAGCTCAGAGTCAGGGCTGGTGTGACAAGGGAATGAGATGGAAGGAAGTGACAAAAACAGGGTCGGGTGACACGGGGGCTGGAGGAGGGGTAGAGAAGGAGCTGGACGTGAGAGCAGCACAGGGACAGGGAGGGGGACGGGGTGCAGTGACCACCCACCCGGAGCTGCCTGGGAAGTTCTCACTATTAAAACTAGAAAGTCCATGTCCTGGAAACCCCTCCGTCCTGCGTGAACCAGGACAGTTGGCCACAGCAGAGAGACAGGTTCAGACTGGAGGTGGGGACAGGGTGAGGCCGGGCTGGCGCTGGGCGACGGTGAAGTTGGGGTGAGGATGGCGATGGCTATGGCAGGTCACTCGGGACAGGGACAGGAGTACCGTGGAGTCGTTGCTGGATTTGGGGACGGGTTGCAGCGTTGAAGGTGAAGTCACATTGCAGTTGGGTGGGGACGAGGTGACGGTGCTGCATTTGGGAATGGAAGCTGGGCCGCCTTGGAGAGGAGGAGGGGCCGGGTTTGAGGAAGGAGTGGCCCTGACGTTGGGGTCGAGGCTGGTCTTGCATGGGGTTTGAGGGTCACGCGGGGACAGCACTGGCGTTAGAGGTGAGACTGTCCAACGGTACAACCAGCTCACTTCCTGCCTCGCACGGGGCCCCTCCTGTCGCTGGACCTCAGGCACGAGGGACGCAGAGGCCCATTTTGCATGGAACGGCCACATCCGAGGACACCAGGGTGGCACTACCAACCCCAGAAATCTCTCATGGCCTCCAGGCCCCGGGTGGGAGTTCACTCAGGGAAACCTTCCAGATTTCCACGCTTGTATCCAGGTGGCAGACTCTCCTGGGCTGGCCGTCCCCACCAGCTCCCGCTCACCCCTCAAGACCCACACGACCTCCAGCCTCCCGGACACTGTAGGCAGGACCCTCAGCTCCCCTCAGGGTTTCTCCGCTCTCTTTGTCCCTCTCTCTCCATCAAGATAATGCCCAGAGCCTCCCCCTCAGACTCAGATCCTCACGAGCAGGGCACAGGTCCCAGTGTGCCTGCCATGGGTGCGCCTGGCCGGGGCCAGGTACGCGGGAGAGTGACCGTGTGTCCACAGTGCCCAGCGACTGCTCCTGGGGGCCTGCGCCTCTGACCCTCCGAGTCCTCTCACCTGGCTTGGGAGGCAGGTCCTTGTAGGGTGGCGCCATGTTCTCGTAGTCGTCCCCATCATCATCCAACTCCTGAACTGTCGTCCCTTCCAGAGAAAAGGCCAGGCAGAGTCCAGCCACCCCTTCCTCCATCCCTCAGGCTCTGGCCTCTGGCTCCAGACGTCCCCAGGGTGAGAATGCTGTAAGCGGGGTCCCGACCCCCAGCCCACCCCCGGCCTGGGCCCTACCTGGTGGGTACAGGCGTCCGGTGTTGGTGTACAGAGTGCTCATGGCTGCAAAGAACGCCAGGCGCCTGACAAGTGCCAACCGGCGCTGGGCAGCTCCTGCCCCCGTGCCTTCTCCTGGGGCGACTGGGGCTTCTCTCAGTTCCTTTTTCTTTAAAAGTCAAGTACATGCAAATCCACCTTGAGAAGAGCCCCTCTAGACCTCACACCTAAGCTGGTCTTTCTCCCCCTTTCGGATCTCCCCAGAAGGAACCAGGACAGCCCAGCAGCCGGGCTCAGACAGAGCACCAAGTCCAGGTGGGAAAATGGCCAATCCTCTCCCTCTGTGGACTTCCAGTCTCAACATGAGGGGCAAGAAACACAAGAATAAGCAAAAAGTGGCTTGTAACACTTAATTTTCAATCATGACCGAGCATTATTTGCAAGAAGAAAAAACAAGGAGGCCTAGAATTACTTCCCGGAGGTGGTGACGTTTGCATCCTGATGTTGGAGTGACAGGTGCTGAGTACTCCCACATTCCATAATGAAGCGTTGGGACGCTGGTCAGCGATCCACAGCCATGTCACAAATCACTCCAAAACATAACGACTTAAAGCAACAATGCATATGTATTATCTCGGGTTCTGTGGTTTGGGAATTTGAGAGCAGTTTAGCTGGGTGGCTCTGACTTGGCATCTTTTATATGATGGAGTCTAAACGTTGCCCAGATGCCCGTGTTTGTTAGGTGCTGGTCACGCTAGCTAAGATGTGGGATCAGCTTAGGTGCCCTTCCCCAACAGATGGATGCGTAAAGAAAAGAGAGAAAGCTGTATTCCTTGGCCATAAAGAAGAAAGGAATTCAGACGTTTGCAGAAAAATGGACAGACCTGAAGGATGTCACACAGTGGAATCAGCCAGACACCAAAAGACAAGCATTGCTCCTTCTCTCTCACGTGCAGAAGCTAAAAAAAAGTCCACCTGAAAGTAGCAGAGTGATTTCTAGAGATAGAGGAAGGTTGCGGGGGTGAGGGGAGGGTGGAAAAAGGGAGGCTGTGTCTGATCGGCGTGCACTACGTGTAGGTACGGAAATACCAGACGGAGCCTCACAGGTATGTATGATTCTTACACCTTAAATTTTTTTCAAAAAATTCTAATCTAAAAATAGATGAATACTCTGAAAGAGACCTCTAAGATAAAGCCTTAGTTTGGATCTCTACCTGATACAAGACATGATGTGACATTTCATAAAACTTTCTTATAAATGGTAAATGAATTCATGGTATCTATACTAGAGTCAATAACTAGAACTATTTCCTCCTCCTCCCCCCACCCCATGCTGGGAATGGAGCCCAGGACCTTAAGCATGTTGAGCAAGCACTCTACCACTGAGCTACAGCCCCAGCCCCAATAAATAGAACTTAAAGAGGACTTTTAGTTTAGGGAAAAAAAAAAAAGTCTCCTGGAGCATCCACTACCTGAAGGCCTGGCAGTACTGAAGATCTGCCTCTGACAGGGCACTCACATGGCTCTGGACAGGAGCTCTCCATTCTTACCACAAGTCTCTCCAAAGGGACGATTGAGTGTCCCCACCGCATGGTGGAGGCTAAGGTGGAAGCCACAGTGTCTAGTCACACAAGCCACACACTGTGTCTACTCTATGCTCAATCCATCATGTGGACCTGATCTGGGTCATCATGAGGTGACACTACACAAAGGCACAAATGCCAGGATGTAGGGGTCACTGGGGTCATCTTAAAACGTGCTACCATAATCGTACATGCTGAATTTGCACAAACCTGTTAAGTCATATGTGAGTCACTGATGCACAATCTGGGCAGCTACAGAAGGGATTTTAGTTTTGTTTTTTGTTTTTGTTTTGCAGTACTGGGGATTGAACCCAAGCACACCTTCTCACTGAGCTACATTCCCAGCTCTTATTTTTTTATTTTGACACAGAGTTTTACTAAGTTGCTAGGGCTGGCCTCCAACTTGCAATCCCCCTGCCTCAGCCTCCTAAGTAGCTGGGAGTATAAGTATGTGACGCCACATCCAGCATAGCTGGGATTTTAAATGTCCCCCAAAGTCTCGTGTGATAAAGCCTTGGACCCCAGGCAGTGGTGCTCCTGGGAAGGAGTGGAAGCTATAGGAGGTGGGGCCCACCTGAAGGGAGTGGGTTCTTTGGGGGTGTTCCCTGCCCTTTTTCTTCAAGAACATGAATATTCACACAGTCTCAAAGGATTAGCTCACAAATTGCATTTTTAATTAGGATGGAGACAAGCTTCTTTAGTGAGATGGTTCCAGACACACAGGTCACTGATCTCATCTTTGGATGCTTCATTTAATGACTGTGCAAAGTCCCTTTATCCAGATTAGGTCAGATCCCAGCTTCCATGGGGTCAGGACTCCAACATGTTAATCTGGGGAGACACAATGCAACCCCCTATGAGATCCAAGGTTGCGATACTTGTAGATTCGGGGATTCGAGATGAAGATGGAGGTAGGAACACAGGAACTCAAAGAAAGTAGTTCTAAAAGCTGGAAAAGACAAGAAAACAGACTGTCCCACTACAGCCCCCGGAGGGCCCGCAGCCCAGCCGAAGCCTTGGTATCAGCCCAGTGGAACTGATTTTGGTCTGTTGACCTCCAGAACAGTGAAGGAATCAAATTCTGTTGTTTAAACCATTGAATTTATAAAATGTTATTACAGCTGTCTTTAGGAAACTAATACATGCCCCCAAAGGTAAGACCCCCACCCAAGATCCCTCTTTAGGGGCTTTCCACTGAAAGTAAGAAGAAATACAACTCAAATTGGCGTAAACAAGGAGAATCCTTCAGACCCACGGACGAGCTCCAGTTTGAGTTGCGGAGCTTCAAAACAAGACTGGCTCTGACATGGCCGGGCGCGGTGGCACGCCTGTCATCCCAAAGGCTCAGGAGGCTGAGGCAGGAGGATCGCCAGTTCAAAGCCAGCCTCAGCAAGGGCGAGGCGCTAAGCAACTCAGTGAGACCCTGTCTCTACATAAAACACAAAATAGGGCTGGGGATGTGGCTCAGTGGTCGAGGGCCCCCGAGTTCAATCCCCGGTACCAAAAAAAGAAAAGAAAAGAAAAGTGGCTTACACACAATGGAATTTACGTTCCACCTAAAAGTCTCGATATAAACAACCTGGTCTCCTGAGTGGAAAGTCTTCCCCAGCACATGGGAGGGGGTGGCCCCAGAGGGGCAGCAGATGGGCTCAGTTTCCACTGACAGCGCGCCCCAGCAGCTGGGCTTTCCCCTGTGGTGGACCTGGTGTCTCAGGCCTTCCCAACCTGCCTCAGAGGGGGAGCTGTGCCCATTCTACAGGTGGGAAGGAGAGACCTCCCTGAGAAGGAAGGAAGAGCCCACCTGCTCTGCCAGCCTGCTAAGCACACAGGCTGGCAGCCTGCTAAGCAGCAGGCTCCAGATGGACACGGACAGGGGACAGGCAAATGGGCCAGAAGGACGCACTGATGATATCTTTGCACATCAAGGGTACTTACTGCGGTGGGTGGGCCTGGAGCAAGGTAAGCACAATAAAGGCAGAGTGTGAAGATGATGGACTCGTGGCCAATGCCATCCCTCTGGATCTGGCTATGGACCCTGGAGAACCCCAGCTCTGCCTCATTCATGCTGTGTGACCTCAGAGGAGTAGAACAACATCTCTGATTACTGGCCTCCTAACATGTCAAATTTGTGCATTCATCCACTCAACAGATATGTGTGGACCACCTACTAAGTATTAAGCTATGTTCTAGGCACTAAGGATTCATTGGTCAACAACAACAACAAAATCCCTACCCTCAGAGCAGTAACTGCTAGAAAGAATGTGAATAAAATCAATTAGGCAGACGGGGTTATAACTCAGTAATGGAGCATTTGTCTCCCATGCACAAGGCTGAGTTTAATCCTTAGCACTGCAAATAAAGGAATAAATAAATCAGATAAGTCAAATATCTTAAAAGTCATGTTAGTCATAAATAGAAGAAAAGAAGAAATAAAAGGAGGAAAGTAGGGGAGATAAGCCAGATGTACATGGGGGTCTCAATAAAAAGAAAGATCACAAAATTGAAATCATCTAAAATATAATTCCATAAACAAAAATAACTGGAAGTCAATGACAGTATGATATCTGGGAAATCCCCCAATATCTGTAGACTAAATAACACCCATGGGTCAAAGAGGTGGTCAAACAGTAAAATTTAATATATACTGAATTGAATGAAAGTGAAAACATCTCAAAATATGTGGAATGCAGGCGGGGGTTAGAGTTCAATGGTGGAGGGCTCGCTGGCGTGCACAGGTCCTGGGTTTGATACCAGCATGTGTATTTATATATATACAATGCAGCTAAAGCAGCACCCAGAGGGAAACAGATGCCATTGCTATGGTTTGAATGTATGTGTCCCTCCAAAATCCATGTGTTGGAAACTGAATTATCTTTGTGGTGATATTTTCCCTCCTGTCTTCCCCCTTCTTTGTGGTGATATTAAAAGGTGGGGCTTTTGGGGACATGATCAAGCCATAAGGGTCTTGTCCTCATGGATGATGTTAATGCCCTGATAAAAGAGGGTACAGAGCTGCCTGGCCCTGCCATTTCTTCAGCCGTGTGAGAACACAGCATTGGTCCCTCTGATGGGCGGACCCACAGGGTAACTTCATTGGAAGCAGAGAAGACACCCTCCCCACACATATGCAAGACCTTCCTATGCTTCATTCTCGGACTTCAAGCCTCCAGAACCGTGGGAAAGAAATTTCTTTCTTTTTTTTTTTTTTGTCTTTGTAAAGTACCCGGTCTCGGGTATTTCATTATAACAGCACGAATGGACTAAGACAATCATTAGATGCTTCCATTTTTAAAAGTGGTCAGGAAATTCTTGCTGGAAAGGTGGCATCTGAAATGAGATGAAGGAGATGAGCAGAGTCTCCTAGAAGCCTGGAGGAAGGGAAATGGAGGCTGTGGCCAGTCCCTGTGGAGAGCAACAGGAAGTCGTGGGTTTAGAGTCACCTTCTCAGTGAGACCTTCCAAAATGGCCCTATTTAAAATTCCAAGATGTCTCGTCTCATATTCCCGAACATAATTTTTCCTTCTTAACAGTTATCACCATTTCATTGCCCTCAGACATTCCATATATGTCCCTTTTAATCTTATTCTCTTTGGAGGGGTGGGGCTCTCTGGGGATTGAACCCAGAGGCCTTAACCACTGAGCCAAATCCCAGCCCTGTTTATATTTTATTTGGAGATAGGCTCTCACTAAGTTGCTCAGGGCCTTGCTAAATTGCTGAGGCTGACCTTGAACTTGTGATCCTCCTCCCTCGGCCTCCTGAGTTGCTGGGATTACAGGCATGTGCCACCATGCCTGGCTTTCCTAATCTTATTCACTGCCTGTCTCCCGCAGTTAGCAGCTCTGCTTTGCAAAGGCAGAGATCTGTGTCTGTCCTGTTCACACCTGCTACATGGTAATGTAGTGCTCAGGGAATGTTTGTTGAATGAATGAGTGACCATCCTGACTGCCAAGTCCTGGTTAAGACCACCCTCAAAATCAGACTCCCTTCAGGCTCACTTGTCTTTCAAATGCCAGCTAGGCTGGGTACGGTGGTACACACTTGTAATCCTAATGACTCACGAGGCTGAAGCAAGAGGATCGCAAGTTCAAGGCCAGCCTCAGCAACTTAGCAAGGCCTTGTCTCAACTTAGAATTTGTAAAAGGCTGAGGATGTAGTTCAGTGGCAGAACACTTGTCCAGCTGGTGTGAGATGCTAGGTTTAATCGCCAGTACCACAAAATCACTATAAAAATGCCAGCCAGCCACCCTCCACAGAGAGGGCAATCCCCAGGCATCCTGAGTGCCCCGCCTGAATTAGAGGCAAGTGTTGACCCCGCAGGCAGAAGCACATTTTTCCCTGGGGGCTTACCCTAGAACTGAAATACCCAGAGCATCCCATCTCCCATCCAGCAGACCGTGGAGAGGTGCAAACACCACCCAGAATTTCCATCCCCACCCCCAGGTCCACCTGAGGCTCTTGGGCTTTGGCCACAGAATGCTAAGAGACCAGGAAGGGCTTCACAGGAGCGTGGGAAGAGGAGGAAGGAGGGGCAGGGAGCCGCGGCTGTAAACTGAGGCACCTGGGGGTGGCAGGGTGGGGGCACAGGAAGTCCTCCTTGTCGGGTGATTGATGGAGGAAAAAACAGGAAGACTGTGTATCATGGGTGACGAGACCCAACCCCTTTCCCACCTGCACACACTCCTTTATCTCACCCTGCCAGACCACTATCTCTTCTTGTCCCCAGCCCTGGGTAGGGACGTGTGGCTGAAACACCTGAGTCCTGGGACCTCGAGGCACAATGAGCCCCATGCCCACCTCCCAGGGTCTCCCTGGCTAGGACCTCTCCCGCCTCCATGGCAGTGGCTTCTTGTGGTAGCCCCCTTGTTTGCTTTCCAGTTAGAGAATTTCTAGTTAGAGAGTGACTTTTACATGGTGAGAGTAATAGCAAACATGTAGTGGCGCCTAGTAGGTCCAGGCAGTGAGTACTTCTCATACAACCATCTGACTGGTCACCCCAAATTCCCTCTTCATTTATTCATTTGTTGTTGTTTTTTGTTTTTGTTTTTGTGTTTGGCAAATATTAAGCACTTTGACTTTGTCCATTTCTCATTGCTATCACAGAATACCTGAAATTGTGTAGCTTACAAAGAAGAAAGGTTTATTTAGATCATGGTTCCAGAGGCTGGAGAGTCCAAGGCCACGGTACCTGCATCTGGGGAGGGCTTTTTGGCTGCATCATAACATGGCAGGTGAGATAAGCTAGCTCACCAGAGAGAGCTTGTTTGTCATGAAAGTGATTCCCTCCATTCGTGAGGACTCCTCCCCAAAACTAAATCACCTCTAGCCAAGCATGCATATAATCCCAGTGCCTAGGGAGGCTGAGGGAGGAGGATCACGAGTTCAAAGCAACTAGTTGGACAGTGACTTTCTAGTTACATGGTGAGAGTAATAGCAACTTGGCAAGGTGCTAAGCAACTCAGTGAGACCCTGTCTCTACATAAAACACAAAATAAGGCTGGGGGTGTGGCTCCGGGGTCAAGTGCTCCAGGGTTTGGTATCCCTGGTACCAAAAAAAAATTAAATCACCTCTAACGGTTTCCATCTCTTAAATACCATTAACATATGACTTTGGGGAGTAAGTTTCCAACATGTGAAATTTGGGGACACATTTAAATCATAGCACACTTCTGTGAGCCAGCCCTATGCCAGATGTAGGAAGGAATATGTCTGTCAGCGGACCAAACAGATAAAATCTGCTCCTTAGAGCTGACATGTGAGAAGACAGACCAACAACAATAAATCAAGATAAATCAGTCAAATGATTTCCGTGTAGACAGTGATAAATGCTAAGAAGAAAAATAAAACCATGATCCAGGCAGGGGTGTTGGGGGGGTTCCTGTCCCGGAACACTATCAGGTGGGTATTACTGATTTCATTTTACAGATGACTGAACTGAGTTTCTGAGAGAGAAAGTCACTTCCGGCAGTGGCAAAGGAAATGAGACCTTAATTTGCCTTTGTGGATTTCCTCCCAGCTCTGATCTCTGGATGATCCACTAAAGCACAGAGAAAAAGAAGGGGAGTCAAGGCACCAGGATTGGGCAGGGCTGCCTGGGGCAGCCGTGCAAGCTGGGCACTGCACAAGTCCAGGAGTGCTATTCACACAGACTGTGATATGAAGGCTGCACCCGAGAGTCAGAAGATCTAGCTCAGCGATTCTCCCAGGGTGGTCCCCAGACCAGCTACCTAACCATCACCTAAAATCATACTAGAAATACAGATTCTGGGGGGGCCACCCCTGACCTCTTGACTCAGACATTTTTAAGCTGAGTCCAGCTGCTACTCCACATGAAACAGAACCACGGGAGAGCCGGAGCTGAGGAATGGCGCCATCTGTCTTCTGGCAGGTGTATCTTGAGAACAGCAAGAGCCAAAGGCTCTGCCATCTCACTGGCAGCGGGTGATGGTGCCTCAGATGGGGCTGTTGGCCACGGAGTGGGTAGGAAAGGATCACACTCTGCACAGAGGTTAACAGCGCCCTTTGCTGATGGCTCCTGCTATGACAGACTGTGTCACCACTGCCCCAAAGCAAGAGGACCAAGTGACCACGGACTGAAACCAGGAAGCAAAATGAATCTTCCCTCCTTGTAAGTTGATCATCTCAGGTATTCTGTCAGAGTGACACAAAGCGGATCAACCCGGTGGGTAATGATGAGAATGCACTTCCTTAAGTTACACAATCAATCAGCAAACATACGAAGAAATGCTCCACCTCTCCAGCCATTAGAGAAATGCAAACCAAAAGTGCTCTAAGATTTCACCTCACTCCAGTCAGAATGGCAGCTATGCAGAATACAAGCAACAATAAGTGCTGGCGAGGGTGTGGTGAAAAAGGCACACTCAAACCTTGCTGGTGGGACTGCAAATTGGTGCAACCTATCTGGAAAGCAGTATGGAGATTCCTTAAAAAACTTGGAATGGAACCACCATTTGACCCAGCTATCCCACTCCTTGTCCTATACCCTAAAGACTTAAAAACAGCACACTACAGTAAAGCAGCCACTTCAATGTTTATAGCAGCACAATTCACAATTGCAAAACTGTGGAAGCAACCCAGATGTCCTTCAATAGATGAATGGATAAAGAAACTGTGGTACATATACACAATGGAATA
>PVHX01006581.1:25300-99263 GCA_004024805.1 Geosciurus inauris | reverse complement strand
GAAAAAGAGGTGTATACTTCTTCAGCAAGGTTTGAGTAAGGCTTAATGACAGGAGAAGTGTAAACTTTGGAACTTTCTAAGAAGGGTCTTTCTTAGAAGGCCTCAGCTGAGGAAACTTCCTAAGAATGTTGAGGAAGATGAGAAGGTATCAAGGTGTTAAATTCCAATCTTCCACATAAAGAAACCAGGAGATAATATCTAAAACTGAAAAATGAAGAGTCTTTGGTATAAGCAAGTTATTTTAAATGTAGAAGGAAATGCCAGGAAAACAAAAAGTCAGCTCGAAGACTTGAGAGTGTCTCTCTGAGGAGCGAGAATTGGGGGAGAGGCAGAGGTCTGTTGGGCAGAGGACTGCTGTTTTTCACAAAATCCCTTCCCATTTGGCTTTTTCAACTTCATCCGCATTCATATAAAAGCTGACAAGGATACTATTCCAAAGCCACGAGTTTCCTCAAATATAAAATCAGTATTTTGATGTAAAATTTGCCTAAATGAAAAAAGATAACTGGCACCACTCCAAAGCAGACCTCCAAGAATGGAGCAATAAAACAGAAAAAAAAAATGCTAGCATAGCAATTGAAGGAGGAGATGAAGCGAGAACTGCCGTCTGGAATGATAAAGAATTAACTGCGCACCCCTATTCTATTAAGCACAAAACTGTATCACAATAACCAGTTACTAAGTCTATAATATCTCTGTTATAGGCAACTCCCATGCTTGCCAATAGGAGTCTCCTAGGTAAAATTCCATCTGCCAATTCTTGTTTCTGATGTTAAATCTGTTCTACATGTATTTGATTCTTAATATAGATGTTAGAATAAAAAACAGTCTTATCGTTTAGGTCACTTATCATGACAGATAATATATCTACAATATATCTCTCAACTGAACACACTAACTAGTAAAAAAAACCCATGAAATCCTGGATAATATATCAAGGTGGCCTATCTATATAATAAATATCTTTTGCACAAAATGAAATATTACAGAAGAAATAAACAGAACTTTTCAGACTTGTTTGTTCTCTGTGTTGCAGGATGTATCTATGAAGTCCAAGGGTGGCACCCAGTAGAAGCCTTTGGGGCTTTACAAGTGTTCTTGGGTTCTAGTACCAACAATTGGTCTAATGTATCTCGTTCACAGGCATTTCTGATTAAAAACAGGCTGCAGGACAGAGAGGGTGAATGGGGAGGGAGAATTCAGTAGCAATCTCAAACTAAAAGGTAGTCATAATCCATAAACTATTGACCCAATAGACAGAAATTTCCCTTTGTTGTAATCAATTAACATTCATACACAGTCATTATAAAGCCATCATGCTTATAAGCCATTACAGTGTATTCTTTCTATATTGATTAGCACAGTTATTAATTAATGACATCATGACTTTCAAACTTCTTAAAGGCTTTAGTGCCTTCAAGAAACCCACTCCAATAAAAGCCAAGCACTATATCCCCGACTCTTTCTAGAGCCTTTAACAGAACACTTTCCACAGATCCTATACATACCCTTCTAGTGTATCAGTCAACTCATAGCACATGGTATCTCCTGCCAAATAACCCATCTCATTTGTAAGTAAGCCACAAAAATCCCCAATAACAGAATAGTTTCAATATTATTTGTATGAATGACAGCAACATATTAACTTCTCAAAGTATACCCAAAATGAACAGTGTGATAATTTGCAAGGTGTGTACAATGACTGCCAGCTGAAGCTAAACATCCCTTTCCTCCTAAATACTTTCTCACTTGGTTCCTAAAGTGACCTAATATAGCACCTAAAATTGCATGAAAATAGTCTCTAATCAATCTATTATATATCAAATGTGCTTTATTTAATGCAATAAAAACCAGGATAATTTTTTAAAATATCTTTTCTTCTTTTATTATTATTCTCAAATTGGTAGTCTCTGTAGGAAAGACAGATGTCTCTAAAACTTTGAGAATAAAATTTTTAGTTCAAGCTTCAGCATAGATTTGAGAGAATTGGAATAAGACCTTAAGTCATACAATCACTTATTCTTAAATACTGTGGTCTGTTAAGGAATAAAACAGTGTCACAACATAAAAAGTCATATTAAGTACACAATGGGTTATAAAGTAAAAGTTACCCCAGGGTATCTGAAATCTATTAAAGAATGTCAACATCATCTTTTTATTAAATCAAATTAACCTCTAAAGAAGAAAAATATACCACAAAATAATTATTATTCACCCCATCTTCCGTTAATCATGAATACGCTAGTTACTTAGTTTTATCCCTAAAACTGCTTAAATAATACAGAAATTTAATTAACATTTCTTCTCTCTTTAATTGTATTTCATGATTTAAAAAAGCTTCTCAATAGATTTTGTTATATCCAATAATGAGCTCGCACCACCTGAATTAAAAGCCTTCATTTTTCTGTTCTGAGGTCTTAGCAAATTATTAATTATCTTCATTCAAAGCATTGCAAAAAAATATGCTAGACAAGTTTGTGTTCATGAAAGCAGTTGAGATTGAGATAATGTATGAAAACATGACTTGTGCAGGATTATCTCCTTCTTTAACATCTTCTAACACCACTCAGCCTGGAAGATGGAATAGAAAACACTATGCAAGATGACAACATTATGATTATAATTGTTGTTATAATTATTTTGCCTCAAAAGGATGCTCTCATATTAGGTTAAAAATGACCCTGAAATAATTTGAAATGAAAATGAATGCATAAGAGGGTAGGACCAGAAGTGAGCTAAATAAGTCCCCAGTGTCTGGGGCTCACAGTAGAAATCAGGTGTTTCTGTCTTAATAAAAGATTTCCGTTCAAAGAACAGTTTTTATGTGTGTGAATTCTTTTTATTTTTATTTTTTTACCACAATAAAGATATGCTTATTTCTTCCATGAAGGAAGACATCTTTTTTTTAAATGAAATTGGCAGCGAGGTTATGTGTAAGGCAAATTGTGACTGAGCCAATAATCTGTCATTCTTACCAACCAGAATGTTCACATGAAGATATAAACAGAAAAAGAAGCCACTTCATATGTAAAGAAAAAGGAAGCACACTCTTCCTCCTCAGGATCTCGAAAGCTTGGATTCACACTCCCAGTCCTCAGAGGGAAGAGAGAGGTGAGCCACGGAGAAGGTATGAAGGGAAAGAGAGAAGACACACTAAGGGAACAAACACCACAAGTGACGTTGCAGTGGGAGCCTCACTGTGAAGTCTACACAAATTACTGGTGGGTCCAGGAATGCCACCCGCAGTACGCGTTCCATGGTCCTCACGCAGCCACAAAGAGCTTTTCTTCCAGGGATGACAGTCCAACCTTTAATGCTGTTTTTGTGCAGTGCTATCTGTGGGTTCAGTCAGAGCCATGTGATGACGAATGGATTCAGAGTGGTCTCAGAGTGAATTCTCCCCTCAATTTCCTTTCCTTATGTAGCCTGAATTCATGGTTTTAAATGATTGTACTTTCATTTATAGGAAAATCCTCAGGTAATTGAAAATTGTCAGTCAGTGCTTTGGGTACTTCTCATTGCCCCAGTAATCATAAAGTAATTTTAAAAGAATTAATTTGATGACCAGAAAAAAAGGAATGAATATATATACATGATATATATGTGTATGTATGTGTATCATGTATACTAGCTGTTTGGAGCAGATCATTTTACTGGCATTTATCTTGCATGTCACAGCCAGGCAGTTACTGCTCCAGCCCCAAGAACCTATCTACAAAAGATCTTAGTTTACTTTAAAAAAATACCGTTAGATTGGCACTTAGGAAGAATTATAAGGAGTCTCCTACTATTCTGAGATCATGAAGGAACAGGAAGCTCAAAGGAAGAAAAGTTATTGGGCATCTATTATATGTCAAATAGTATGCTACATGATTTGAGCATCAATCTCTCTTACTCTCTTTATTGTAGAGATGAAGATCCTGACACCTGTGTTAAAAACAGTTCCTAAGTTCTAAAGACTGGATTTGAACCCAGAACTTATGACTCCAAAACCTCTTTCTTCTTCACTCCTCCCTTCTATTTTGATTGCATTTATTGGGGACATGCCTATAATAACTGCTACACAATTTCTTACAGCACAGAGCTTAGTATCCCATACCCGACAAAGAGAAGAGCAAGGGCTCTTATGTTCATCATTGCTACTGTTAATACTGCTTTAAAACATGGAAATTTAGACAGATTATTGGGAATCATGGCCTGCTACTTATTATCAGGCATATGACTTCCTGGCATACAATAGGTGTTTACTATTTATTGAGCTTTCTTGACAAATAAAGCAACAGCCTAAGGGAAATGAGTCACCTGTACATTACATTTTCTTTAAATGGTAAAGTACCTTGTTTTTCCATTAAGACTTCAATAGAGCCTTTAAAAATCAGTCAAGATGAAATTGAAAGCAATTATTTAAGCCTCTTCAAAACCTTCAAACCTGAAATTTAAAAACAACGAAAATGGCAAAATTAAAATTGATAGCAGCATGAATTTTCATGTACACAAACACACCATATAGCCATGTGTGCTTTAAGGAAAATGTTCCCTGTCTTGTGAAAGAGAGGCAACTTGTTATGATTTGTGCACACTTTCATGAAATACCAAAGAGGGGAAAAAAACTCCTGTCACTTGTCAGCTAGCTCAGTCACTGCTGCTGTAGAGGTACCATAACATATGCACGGCCCCTTCTGAAAAGGCATCAAAGGGGGCTTTGGTAAACTCCTGTACAAGCATATCACATGTGCTAAAGCCAGAATGACTTAAATTCTGCTCCCTGATGGATCCGCACATCAGATGCATGACTGATTAGTGACAACTGACACAGAAACAGAGAAAATGTTCACTCTTAGGACGAACACACGATTTGTGCAGGGATAATATCAGCATGGCAAGCTATGCTTTCTGTATGTATGTGAAGTATGTTCCCCTCCTTGGAGAAAATTCTAGTCAAAGAACTTTGCCTTTTCGGTACCAAACCCTCAAGCTGCTTTGAAAATATTTCTTCAAGAATGCTTATCAATTTAGTGTGCTCATTATGAAGACCTGGAAACGTTAAAAAAAAAATTCCACTCTTTAGTTAAAAATAATTCATTCACAAATATTCCTCAAGTGCCTACTCTGTGCAGTGTGTACCTCACCAAAGCGTAAGTGACAGGAAAAACATACAATGGGAACATAAGGAAGTTATAATGTAAGTCGATCAAATTATGTACATTACTTAGATATTGAAAATTTTTCAAAGATGTCAAAAATGTCAGATATCAAAAGGTTCTTTAAGAATGTGTTACTTTAACCAACACAGAATGAAAGCATCAGAGAAAAAAGGGATAATAATGTTCATCATATATACAAAAGACAAAACTAAAATGTACTGAACTCTCTAATTAGTTCATTTGTTCTTCAGGAAAGTTACATGAGTATTTCACTACCATATGGAAAACTATGTCATATCATTAAAAATAATAAAGAATTTAAATTAAGCACAAAAGAAACAAAGTTTCTTCTTTTAAAAAGATTAAAAATATAAGCAATTACCACAAGTTCTCATACTAGCAAAAATGATTTTAGGTGCTCTTTATTTCACTTAATGTTTTTAAAGTTTCTTTTTCTTTTTTTTTTTTTTTTAAAGCTTTTCAGAAAGTTTTTCTTTCCCTGCATGTAGACATGGCTCATTTTATGATGCCTGTCCACCCAGAACTCTCACTGAGGTTTCAATATATGAGGAGGGGAGTGACAGCCAAGGTCTCCAGTAGGCAAAGGCCATCCTCCATCATGCTCCCTGACTTCTGTCCCTCCCCTCACCCATTCCTTATTCTGAGTAGTTTGCTTGCTTTCTGTAGTTTCCTTCCCCTGAAAAGCTTACCTCTTGCCCCTTCTAACCCACATCCCCAAAGCTACCAACTAACTACCACGTTGGAAAGAAGGTTTTCCTTTTCCTTCAAATCGCATGTAAAGATGTCAATTAAAGAAAACGTCTCAAATCAGTCCACCTGACACAAAGCGCCTTATGTGCGCATGTTAACGGCACCAGCTGCCAGCCTCAAAGACCTGAGATATTGGTCGGCGAGGGTGCATGGTCAGCCCGCAGCATCACATATGCCCAGGAAGGAAAAGGCGGCTGGGCACAGGTAACATGCTAATTTCTGTTGCCTATGGGACTTGGGGGTAGAAGAGAATCCCTTCTTGCTTCTACAGGGATTCGAAGACCCATCTTTTCCCTTCCCCTCCCTTTCGCCTCCTTTCCAGAGGCACTCTAAAACGTAGCTGCGGATGCTCCCTGTGAGATGGCGCGGTTCCGTGCCCACCCCAGGCTGCTTTGCCCCGCTCTCGCGTTGCCTCCTGGGTGCTCTGCTTACCCACGGTTCCAGCCCCCATGCCAAGACCATATTCTGATTTCTGTGAGAAAGCCAGCCACTCCAGAAGGCTATGTATTTAAAATTTTTCATTCCAGAAGAGCTGCACATAGATGGAGATGCATTTTATCAACCCTGTGAGAAACAAACACCAAAACAAAACCCTGGAGCAATAGAATCACTTTCTTAAAGTGATAACCCAGAAAGCCAAAATCCTAGGCCTTTAGAGAGTCTGTTCCTCAGGTTCCCGTTAACATGGAGTTACTTTTGCATTGTCCTTTTCGCAAAAGGAAGAAAAGATCATGTATATTTTATATAATTCTTTAAAGGCTACTTCTAATCACTCTAGCCATTGGCACTGATGTCCTTGTATTTTTCTCCTCGCTCTCTTGCCTGGTGTGTTCTTAGCATGTTTTCATACCCTCTGCTCAGTACTATAACACATAATGAAGGTTTCCAATCTCTGCCTACATTATTTGCCAGGGATGGTTTACAGAAAACATAGCCAACCTATATGGAATATAACATCTGAAGAATATTTCAAACTTAGGAGAAAGAAGCTCACAGGAGAGACTATCACTATTTTTTTAAACAAAATCAGCCCACATGCTAGTTAACAGCTTACCAGAACATTACCTCGGTGTATGAGTTGGCTGTCATTTGTACCAGTTCCTGATGTTCTTGGGAGTGATAAAGAAACTGCAAAATATACTTTAAAAACAATATTACAAACCAACCTGTTGATATTTTGAACAAGAAATTTTTTAGACTGCTCAAGTTAAACCAAAACTATCATATAATATTGGGGCAATATTCTAATGCACTCAGGAAATCCCTTAGGGTTTAAATTCGGATCCGTTCACTTTTGATAATTTTTATGATCCCAAGTAGTTCTCTCTTTAATATAACACATATCTCCAACCACCTACTAGTTATGAAAGCCATTAAATTCTTGCAGATTGAAGGTAGAAAATAAATTGTGTGTATTTTAGACCCCGAATGATCTTCCTATAGCAATTTTAGAACAAACTATGAAGAATTCTGCAATTTTAATCTCCTCAGTAGCTTCCCATTACTAAACAAGCAGAGCACCACGGTGCAAACGTAGACGTTCCATGTCATCTTGATCTGCTGCTTTTTTCTTTCATTAAAGCTTTAATGCAGCAATTATGGCTACGTTGCCCTATAAAAAAAGGAAAAGGCAGTTTACTTTAAAAAGTGAAATTGCATAGCCTACTATTTAATTATACACAAATGTAAATGGCCTATTTTTCCATAACTGGTTATTACAGCACTGTTTTACTTTCTGAGTTTTCACAATCTCTAAAACCTACAAAGCTTCCTGCTATATAATTGTTTTGTTACATTATTGTTTTCATCTTATTTTTTCTTTTAATGTGAGTGCAGCGGGATAAATCTTGGTTTTAAGCCAGCCACTACTTCATCTACTTAAGCTTTTATAGATGAAGATTGCTGTAATTATCAGAATACCCGCTTATTTCTGAAGTATTATCCTGGCAACCTGCTGGCATTTACAACCAATTAACAAGCTTTGCCATTAGTTGCATAAGGGGTATCGCAGAGTAAACCCATTGTGTGCTAATTTTCTATTTTAGATAATCAGTTTGGCCATCCAGAATGGAAAGAAAAAGAAAAGAAAAGGTTTGACACTCAGTGGCAGACGTGTAAAAATTACTGCGTGCCCCCCAGAGACAAAGGTATCCTGCAACTCAATGATTGCTTCGTTGCCGTCACTATTGGTTCTTAAGTATTTCCCTTTGTCTCTTTTGCAAGAAAAAAAGTGGGGATTCAGCAAAGTAATCATGTCCTGTCTCACAAGCTCTCTGTCTTTTAAAGCTGACTGGCTTCCCTTGCTATCCTGACCACAATTTGACCAAATTGTACAAGTGTTAAACACCTAAAAAAAAGGCAGAAAGAAATTGAGCATGAGTTCTTTGGATTTTTTTTTTTTTTTTTTTTAACAATGCCTTTCAACCTCTTTTCCCCTCCTTTCCTTCCTGGCTATTAGAGTTAATTAATGTATGAGCGTCCTCCAACTGGGCTGCCTTAAAATTAGCCTGCAAGCTGGGTTTAGTTAAAGTAGTGTGTTGTCGTTTTATTGCTCTGTTTAAACAGTCTCTGATATTAATATGTCCCTAAGTTGGTCTACTGCAAGACACGGAGCTGCAGTTACATTGAAGCTCAAGTTCATGGCAAGATGGTAATGAATCACCACAAGAACTTCATCCTGAGGCTGCAAGAGATCTCTGGGGCTGGTATTCAGAAATAATCTGGCACCCGGAGTCCTGAGTACTAATAATCCCGATTTTTGCTGTGTCGATCTGAAAAGTTCTCCTAAAAACCTGCCTTCTTCATCACACCCTCAGATGATACCTAACCAAGTGCAACTCTGTTTTCCATGAAGGAAAGCAGACTGTCATTTTAGAAGAACCCGTTATCCACCAGCACCCATACTTAGCACTAATAAAGCTCCTTGGCCACAAAGCTTCTTCAGTTCTCATGCCAAACTGCACCTTAAAACCATAGTTTCTGGCACTGCCATTGGGTGTTAACAGGTGATCTCTACTTGCAGTCAACCTGGCTTTTGGTCAGACCAGAATCCTTCTTGCCTTGCTCATTCACAAGAGTCCTGTCTAGGACAACAGAATTGTACAGTACAGTCTCCAAAAGCCTGAAACTGCCTTACCAGGAACATCCATGAGGAGACACCCACTGTCTCACTACTCTCATGCATCAAGTTGAAACTTCTAATAATTTCTTTTTTGGCCAATAGCATGGTCATAGATGTAAGTAAAGTGTGAGTCTTCAGGCAGAGCCATATCACCAGGGCACATCACCACAATAGATTTTTCTATCTTCATAGCCAAATTCACAACTCATTATGCCATTATGCTTAAATATGTCTTTCCAGCGAATGAAGACATTATGCTCTTCACAAATGCGGCTTTTTGAAATCAAGACTTTCTTTTCAAGGGTTGTTACAGTTTCATATTATTATAAAATCATATAAAGAAAAGCCTAGCTAACTTTCCACTTTTACAGCACAAGGACCCAAATGCTCATTTTGTATGCAGGGCTACCCACTCTCATCAAAAAGCGAGGGACGGGGGATGGAGTCAGAAGTCACCCAAGAGCTTGGAGATGCCAGAGAAGTAGAGAAAAAATGTTGAAAATTCCTTTGTTGTTATTACTATCTCGTGAATATTTGAAGTGGCTCTGTTAGTCTTGTAATATCATTTTCTTTTTATTTCTGTAATTATTGTGATAGATTTTTATTTCTTTATTTTGGCAGTGCTATGTATTGAACCCAGGGCTTCTTGCATGCTAGGCAAATGTTCTACCAATCAAGCTACATCACCAGCCTGACACATTTCATCTTTAACCATTTTTGCTATCTTAGTTTCCTATATCAAAAAAAAAAAAAAAAATACTTGTGATTTCAAAGTTTCATTAATTTAATTTTAACTCTATTTTATTTGTTGGAGCTGTAGTGGAGAAAAGAAAGAAAATAACCCTAAACTGGCTTCTTGGTGAATGCTGAGTGGGAGGAGACCTCCCCAAGTCTTGGTCTCCTAGTCAGAAGGCCCAAATGTCCCTCTATGAAGGACATTTATTCACTCTTTCTTCATGTGCCTATCTATGTCCCAGGAGTCCTAGTGTTATAAAAACAGAGTTTTCTTTAGCCAGTATTTAACCTCAATGATGGTGAGCCTCATTTCTAGAGTGCCAGCCTTTCTCCCACTTTTCCAAGCTTTGTGACCTTGCTTAAGTTACCTCTTGATACTCCGTTTATCTGTAACTACCTCAGGGAGTTGCCCTAAGAATTAAATGTACTAACGCACATAAAATGTTTAGCATGATGCAAATAAATACAAATTCAGTTTAATGTTATATAAGTTTATCAGCATACTAGTATTTGTGCTAATCATTAGGAGGCTAATCATTCTGATCAGAGTAGCAGAACTTCCCACGTGGAACCATTTCTTTTTCCTAAACAGAAGTGAAAACCAAGACCTATGGTTTTGACTTTGTTAAATAGGTAAGCCTTAGACTAAAAAGATTTCAGCAAAACAGAGATATTCTCAGACATGATGTACCAGGAAGCACGTGCATAGTGTTTCATAATTATCTGTTAATTTTCAAAAAATTCCAGTAAGAGTTAAGTGAATAAATAGAAGTTTATGGCTATTATCAATCAGAAATCAGCTGAAAATTTTTATCTTATAACCAGATATTTCATTTTCAAAATTACCACTAGAAAGTGTTTCTGATAAAAAGAGGAGATTTGGTTTCTTTGCCAGTAAGCTCCATGACAGCAAAGACCCTGTCTGTTTTATTACTGCAGCAGAACCCAACCAGTGTTTTACACAGTAACTGTCTGTTGAGTGGATAAGTGAATGATTTTGGTTTCTGTTGGTGGTCATTAAGTGCTAAATATCTTGTGCTGTATTAAATTATGGAGCTGAAAACACAAAGAAAGAAAAATGGGAGGATCATCTCTCAAAAGAGCTTACTAAATAGTTTTAAGGTTTTTTAAAAGTCCCTATGGTAAGATTGCAAATTTCAAAATGATATTAAGCTCTGCTGAAAACTACAACATACCTTCAGCCTGCAATTGTTTTATAAAAAGCTATTTCGAACTTCCCATTTCATGAGGAGTGCGAGATTGGACACATGCTCATCAGAACACAGAAGTCTACTAAGAATACCAAATTTGCTTCTCTTAAGTAGTGTTTTAAGGTTGCATACAATTATTAGGTCAGCCCTTGTTGATCCTATAATTCATTGCAAAAAAGTTTAAAAAGAAAGAGTAGCATTTACATCATAGTTTACAATTATTAGACAAGGGAGAATTTAAAATTGAATGAGTCTGTTTCTAAAATGAGTTAACAGCTTTTCATTTTAGAATGGAACCAGAACATATTTACAACTTGAAAACTCCTGAGCCACATTTCCACTGCTGTCAACAGGTGAAACTGACTCCACCTCACCACAGCCTCGTCAAAGTTCTCCAAATGGCAGCCCTTCAGCTGTTGAGCATTACATTTCTATTATATTTGAGATGATTTTATAGTGTGTGTTTTTTTAGTTGGCAGGGGCTTAAGAAACATTTTTATTTCACAGAGTTTCTTTTTAAATTAATGAAAGGGAAAAAACTTGCAAGATCACCTTCTATCAATTTGAAATTCAGTTTTTTCTGCATCATGTTAAATTAAATCCTATCAGCTCTGGCTATGGGAAGCTTTCAGATTAAAGGTTCTGTAGCTCAGATTAAAGGCAGTAAAATAAAATGTAGTCTTATACAATGTATTTTGCAAGATTATCTGTAGCACTTAAAGAAAAAAAAAACAGGGAATGATAATCATAATATATTTAAGTTTCCAGCCCAAAGAAGGTATTTGAATTTGCATTGTTTTTCAATGTTAAGTTAAAACATCTTTTCAAGGGAATGTTAGTCCACTTAAGGATGTGAAGTCATCTGCATTTTATCTGACGTCTTCATGTGTTACTATGAAAAACCACAACCAAGTATCAGTTCAGCCCAGGTATCACCACTATACATTTCTTCTGCGTACAAAAATGTTCTAGTTGATTCTATCATTATGACCACACTTGCAACTGTCTTCATAACTTATATCCTTCCAAATTGTAGACTGTCAAATTCAATATCTGAAACAGATCTAGAGGATGTGACATTCTTCTTAAAACATCTATACTTTCTTTTTCTCTGGAGTATAATGTTAAAAAAAGTTATTAATTTCCTCTTTTATTCTATTAATGTATGACTGAAAGATTTTCATGTTTCAACTATACAGACACAAAAATATTGTATCACTTTTTAACAACTTTCTTCAAAAGCATTTTAAAACAGTCACATATGTAAGACTACGTTTTCAAGATATTTGTAAAAGAGCCTAAATCAGAACAAAAATAAAGAAATAAAAGTGCACACAGACTCTCAGGAATATGTTTTACCATGCCCCCACTTACAAGGAGAAAGGAATAAAGGTAGAGAAAAGCAGCTGCTCAGCACAACAGTCTGCAAAGAGAGATGTTTCTTATAATGACACAACCGTCCACTAACAGATAGAGTGTTCTGGGTTGGGGAAGGGTAATCAGCTGAAATGGTTACTGAATTTAGTGTCAGAATAGTATCAGACAGAGGTCTCTCTTCTTTATTCTACGGTATATTAATAACAGCCCAAGCTGTCCCATCCCCAGGGGCCCATTTACTCTCAAGTTGGAGAGAGGAACTGGCAGGCTAAATGCCATCCTCTAATCCAGAGACAAGGCTACCACACCTACCCTGGTTTATCACCTTATCTATCTGCCCTTAGCCAACAGCCCAACCCCAGTCCACTCCACTGGAGGACAGAGAAAGAGAAGGAATGACAAATCGCTGCAGCATAACCATAATAACACAGAGACGACTAATTCTTGATAATATTAAACTATAAGGCAGCTCTAGAGCTTGGGTTCATCCTAGCTTTCCAGCTGCAAGACCTGAGGTGAGTTACATAACCGTCTGTACTTTAATTTCATGCTCTGTAAAATGGAGATGATGGTGGCACCTACCTCATAAACTTAATTAAATCAGTGCCAGAGCTTCTTGAAAAGTGCTTACTTAGCACAAGGCCCAGCACATAATTGCTTTTTTACAAATATCAGCCATTATCATTTTGTAATGTGGACAATGTCTATCCCCTGACAGCTGGTATCACCCCACCTCCCCTCCTCATGTTGACCCAAAGAACCAAAGACCACCAAAATAAGTTTGTGTCTCAGACACATGTAAGCATTTATATGGCCCTAGAGAGAAAAATGAAATGTCACATATTGAACCACTGCCAGTGTGGAATCCAGTGTGGTCTTGAATAATGGATTAAACTGAGATGTCAAGAGGGGCCTCTGACCATTATGGACATATAGTACAGTAAAATTTCCAAAAGAGACTGACTGGCCTGGTTCAGAATCCCTCCTCATCCATTTCTCATTTATATAAATCTTTAATCTGGTCAAATTCAAGAATCCTTCTAAGTATCAGTTCCATATCTTTAAAATTAAAAAGTAAATATAATAACTTGTTTGCAATATTGTTTGAAATGAGAAAATTAGGGACAGAGAGGCATATGGTACAATACTCAGCACATACAAGGCACTCAATATATGCAAGTTAATTATTAAGATCAGGAAAAGGTATATCATGGGCCCAAGGAAACTGTATAGGCTGAAGTAGGGTCTCCCAAAGATGCCCATGCCCTAATGCCTGGAACCTGTGAAGAGGTGGTGTAACATTCAGACTATGCAGATATAAGAAAGGTTAAAAACCCTAGAATAGGAAAATTATCTTGGATTATCTGGGTGGACCCAATCTAATTACATGAGCCCTGAAAAGCATAGAACTTTCTCTAGCTCGGGGCAGAAGAGCCAAGAGGCGAAAGGAGAAGATAGAGAATGCTGAGTGTCAGAAAGACTTGATGCCCTGTTCCCAGTGCTGGGATGCCACCCATAGTGTGAGGCCTCTAGGATCTAAGGGTGGGAGCCAACAGCCTGCGAGAAACCAACAACCTGAGTGAGCTGGGAAGCAGATCCTTCCAGAGACTCCCAGCAAGCATCCACAGGTCAACACCTTGATGTCAGCTTTGTGAAACTGAAGACAGAGGCACCAACCATGCCAACCCACACTTCTGATCTGTAGAACTGTGAGATAATAGATCTGTGTGGTTTTAAGAGCTGAGTTTGTGGTAATTTATTATGATAGTAATAAAAAACTCACCCTGGAATTACTATATACTTACCCGTTTTGTTTCTATGTTGTGAGATTCTTAGTTGAAATAGGATCTGCTGAAGACCTGCATGTTATCAGATAATAATAGCTAACGTTTTCTGAATATTTACTTAATGGGACACAATGCCAAATGCTTTGCATATATTATCTCCTTTTATTTCCACGAAACTCTTTAAGGCAGATACTAGTGTATTTGCCATTTTACAAATAAAGAAATAAAGAAGCTAAAGAACAAGAAGGTTAAAAGTGTGACAATAATCACACAGTTTACACATGGTGAAACCATAACTCAAACTCAGGAAGTGGTTCCACAGTACATGCTCTGAATCATAATACCATGCTTCCTTCAGCACAACACAGGAGTTGACAGATAATCTATACTCCCTGTTTTGCTGAATAGTTGAACAAATTAGTGAATGAATGCAAACAAATAGTTTATCTCCACTGATTCAATCAGATTTTTCAAAATTTGAATTATTTCAGGTACTGAAAAAAATCAAGCTAGCTATGGAAGTTTACAAAATTATTTTACTATTTTGTTAAGCCAGGCTCTGTCAGGGTAGCACATAGTTGCATAGTCTTAGTGACTCAGCACTATTAAGGTTTATTTTTCATTCATGCAAATTCAGGCAACACTGCAGGGCAGATGTGTTCCCTGCAGGAACCTGAGGAATCTAGGCTACTTTGGTGCTATAGCTCTGCTTTCTCAGTAGGAGATCCTTTAAGTTTCAAGAGAAAAGAGTGCATGGAGACATCACACCTTCTCTTCCACTCTTCAGCCCCAAAGGCGACATCACCTACAGACCATTGGCCAGCATGGATCACATGTCTCTCCCAATTGCAAGGAGCCTAAGAAAGGCAGCTTCCATGTGCCAAGGAGGAGAGAAGAAACAGACACCAGTGAGTTCTAGTCAGAGAAATCAAAAGGATTAAATATTACTCTCCACAGAAGAAAGTTTGCTATTAAAAATAATAATAACTTCAGTTTTCTATATCATCTCAAGAAACCCTGGGTCAGCCCAGTCGATGCCACATCCTGCCTTCCCACCTACCCTTCCAATCCTACACGATGAAGGAGAAGTTATCTGTTATCATAAGTGGCTCTAAACACAATTCCTTCATCAATGAAGTTTGCTACCAAAGATTTCACCCTCCTTTCTTAGTCTGTACCAGGCCAACAAGGAACAACAGTTTAGTCTATCTGCCTTTTGAAGCTGTGAAGAGTTTTACCTGGACTTTTAGACCTTGTGTGTGTCTGTCTTCACATTGTCCTCAAAATGAAGGACCACATGATTCATGTTAACTGACATTGATCAAATATTTATCCATCCTCAAGAGCCAAGACAATTTAACTGTCAGAGAAGACAAACAGATTTGTTTTGGTGGTTTGTTTTGTTTGCTTTCTGTAGTAAAAACTTACCCCTCAAGATTATCCAAAGTTATAGAAACGTTCTCATTCTGTTCAAATACAGATTTTGTGATAATCTCATTTAGACTCACTTTTTCCCAAGTTAATCAGTAATTAAAGGTCTTATTTTGAATTAATGATGGTGTGAGAGAGTGCAGGAAAATCTCCCTTAAATTTATAAAACCTATCTAAGTTAATATATGTATCCACAAGGTTTTGCTATTTGCATTCAGTCTGCCCAACATCAAAATCCAGAAAATTGCATATAAACCATAGGGACAAAAATCAGTGTTCACTTTAGAAAGATTGACTAAATCTCTCATTAATGGAAATTTACAAAATAGTATAATTTCACATTTTTTGGAATATTGAAAAAGGTTTTGCCCATATCTTGAGAATGTTCTGAGGACATTTTACTATTTATTTAGAACAATTGCACTCATATTTCAAATGTATAGAAAGATGATTTTTCAGAGCTTAATAAAAATGAAAATTTCTAGTGACTCTTCTCCTCAGATACTTTATTAAATAGGTATTTATATGGCCCTAAAACTTCATTCTATCAAGCAATCCAGGTGATTTATATTAGCCAATGCTACTCAAAGTGTCTGGGCTGTAAGTGGCTCTAAACACAATTCCTTCATCAATGAAGTTTGCTACCAAAAAAAAAGTTCAACAGTGTGCTTGGCGATAAAGATGATTTACATTCTAGAACTTCCTGGCCTGAGAAGACAAGAGTTGACAGACGAAACCTCGCAGAATCTCACATTCTAAGAAGCCACAGGTAGGTAGATGTCCATACCTGGAAAAACCCAGCCCTAAGAACACTGAGATGTGAGGTCATTAGTTCCTATAGAATTCCTTTTTTACAAGTCACTATATAATGAGATTTGTGAGAATTTAGACCCTGGAGATGGTGCCTACTTTTGTCATCCTTCCTTCTTCCTATAGTAGAATGTAGAAATATAGCTATAATTCTTTCTGAGTGTTCTGATAAGGACCATGTACATGTAGGGTTAAATAATTATTCTGGATACTCAATTCAATTTTGAGAGTCATTTGTTGTTATCAATATTTTATAAATGAACACACTGTGCAGGGTCAATTTTCTAAGTAAAATAAGCTTTTAGTACAAAATATAAAATTCTATTTCTGCTTTCAATGAAAGCAATTAAGATCAGAATGTTAATTAAATATATTAAAATCTCAGTTATCCCTGGTTATGGAGGTAATGGGTAAACTCTAATCCAAACCACCAGATAACATCATAGAATATGTACGTTTTGTCTTTGTAATCAATTTTAACATATTTAGCATTGAATTTCACCCACAGTTGGGAGAAGCCAGTCAGAAAAGCAGGGATAAATTTATTATATAATACTATATTACAAATTCCATGAAAAATAAATATGTATATAAAGAAATAAAGCAAAATATGAGTTTATTTCATCCTATCTTCATTACAAAATTACAAATTTGTTAAAGATGGAAGGACAAAAAACATGACTTACTCATTTTTATATTCTTCATATTAACTTAGACATAATAAGACACAATGAATCAAATGAACATAGTGAATTTATTGCTCATAGTGTGCTTAACAAAAATGCCAAATTTAACTTATTTTTTAGTCCAACCGATAAGTATCTATTGAATACCAACTATATTCCAAGTACAGAGCTAGATGCAAAAATAACTAAGATAAATTCTTGCAAAGTGTTTGCACTCCAGGCTGTGAGACCAATAAATTAAATAGGCAATTATGACATCATACGCTAGCACTAAGTAAAGAGTGATAATAATAATAGTGGACAACATTTCAATGGTAACTAGGAACCAAGAGTGTTCTTGGTACTTTTCTTGTATTAACTTGCTATTCCTCAGAAGTTTTTGCACTGTTTCAGTCTGGGTTCTTAGATGCAAGCCATAGAAATTGACTCTGAATACTTTAACTAGAAGTTCAGTGCATTAGAAGACTTCTGTAGAACTCAGTAAATGAACAGAAAGGTGGAAGAGTAGATTTATGGATGGACTGGATCAAGGACACACCAAAGGGCCAAAAAACAGGAAGCAGAAAGTATAGTACCTGGCCTACATTGGAACTACAGGTAAGGAGGCCTCCACCATTACAGCCGCCTGTCACTCTCCTGCGAGCCTGTGATCACATTCCTCCACATCCAATGTAGCCAAAGAGGGTGCCTAATTGGCCCAAACTAACAATTGCCCCCTGACAGTACTAAGGAAAAGCACTAGTACAGGCACAATTTCGTAAAAGGAGGGGCAAATAAAAGGCAGGCAGAGTATCTGAATAGCCAAAAATTGACAAAGATTCAAGTCAATGTAGTTGAGACAAAGTCTAAAATAAAAATCTATTGTAAAGAAAAGAATGAGTGAATGGGGAAGTGTTTTTAAATACATTAAAGTTAATGTATTTTCCATACTGGTATTTCAATCAGTGCATATAAAATCGCTGCCATTTAAAGATATACCTCAGTTATTTCTCTCCATACCCTGAGCCACCCAAAGCTACAAAAACTGTTTACTGATCTAGAAAGAATAAAACCAGTTGGGAATTCTTGAATGAAATTTGTTCATTCATTTACTGAAAATCCATCCAAAACCACTTTTTGGTGATTAGACAGCTATGGTGCACAAAATGATATATAAGCAGAGACTTCTTTGGTCTTTCATTTCCAGGAGTTTAAAAGCAAATTTAATCATAACATAACTCATGTCCTTTATTCCTTTGCAAAGTAACAATGCTTCTCATTTAAATAACATCTTTTAACTAAGAATACTTCATTGTCCCTAATCTTTACAATACCACTACATCCCAAACTGAAAATATTATTCTTTTCAGATAAGAAAATGAAGTCACTTGTCCAATGTCATACTAGCTATTAAGACTGGAAATTGTCAGAAGATCATCTGTGCTTATCTTCCAAAAATATGTTATTTTGCAAGGTCCAACTTTCATTCCAAAACCCCTACTGCTTTAATAGAGAGTTATAGATGAAATGTTCCAGGATTTCCTCATTCAATTTTATTGTATCTCAAAATATTGAATGACAAAGTACAAAGCCACAGTGAGTCAAGACTTTAAGTGTTTATAGAACTAATTTTTTCAGTGGTAACAGCAAAACTTGGGAGGAAGGAAATTCTAAACCACACCTATAAATGGCAGATGAATCAGGCTGTGGCTCCAGGATCTTGTCTTATTTGTTGTTTTCACGCAGGATATGGACTACCACAACAAAAATAATGTGGCAATCAACATCTATCTTCCAGATAGTGGATGAGAACAAACTGATTATGTTAGTCATTTAATTCACGCAAAAAAAAAAAAAAAAAGTCTGCCTTGAGTTATGAGAAAAAAACACTCTGGGAATATAAATTGTTCACCTTTCACAGTGAGCAAATAATGGATTATTAAAAAGTAATTGAGATAACATATATTAAAATACTTTGTAAACTGTAAGAGAATATAGGATATCATCAAGAAGGGTGTTAGAACATCAGTCTGTTGAAGACACTGACCTCTGCCTTGTACTATTTTTTTCCTTGCTAACTCTGCCTTGTTCCAACCTGTCCTCCATGTTGGGTCCCCACTGTCTTAAATTCTCATTTCCCCCATCAAAATCTTAATAGAATAGCAAATCACAAACTGATTTTAAAATTTTCTTCCCAATGAAGTATGGAACACTGAAAACATTAAGGAACTTTCTCTCTCCCAAGAGAATGTGTACATACATCATTGAGATCATTGCAATTGACAACTCCAGAGGATAAAGAAAAAATGTCCAAATTTCAGGCATCAGACCAATGTCTTTTTGAATATCAGAGCCCTCCTGGAAAGCCTGAAGCCATATTCTTTGGGTCATCACCTAGTTGAAAAAAATTAAGGATAAACAAAAATAAATTCCAGCAACAACTAATATTAATCAAAATCTAAGTAGTGACCAGCATATGATTTGCAATCATCAGAAGCCAGCATAGAACACTCTGGTCCTCTGAACAGTAAGACTTCTTTGCCCTCTGAGGCCTCTCACTCCACAGCCAATTTGATATTGTTCTCACCCTCTGGAGTTCACGCCCCTGCCTGGAGGACTAGGAATACAGTGGTCATTTGATTCATGATCTGCTTTTACTTATCTTACGCTTTCTTGAATGCATTCTTGACTGTGAAAAGATCAAATGCAAGAGAAAGTTATGTAGCAAGGCCTTGAAGGCCATCCCAAGTTCCTTTCAGAATGTATCTAATATCCTTGAGATTTGGAGACAAAAGAATATACTCACTTACACTACTGCACTACTGGGCTATTTGACAAAGGCTCAGTAGAACATGAAAACAATTTCATCCATTCAACAAATATGTGTGGACTACCTACTAAGTGTCAGACAGTGCTGTAGGCACTTGATTTAAAAGGGAAACAGGAACCAGAAAACAAAATTGATTAATCTGAGTGGGAAATAGGCAAAGTACTTTTTAATTGGATTTTTAGATAAAAATTGGGAAAGATTGAAATAAACACAAGAGATGAACTGTTCTCATACAGCATAGGCTATCTCACCTTTTACTGTCTTAGGACTGTTTTACATTTCTGTGAGTTGTAGAAAATTAATAGTAATACAAATTAGTCTGGCCCACAGGACAAATAAGGTGTGACCTGTAAATGCAAGTTATAATTGCCCAGCACATATTGACCAGTTTTGTATTTATTTGTAAATTCATTTTAGCATTCTTTCTGTGCCTACACATGTATGAATGCGAATATGAATTCTTTGAGCAGGTTGTAACATCTTACTTCTTTAATTAATTAATAAATAAAATTTTTAACACATGTTCATCTTATGTTTGTATGAGAATCATAATTATACCTTTTAAAAAAATTATCCTTTAACAGTTTATAATAACTATTCATTATGGGGCCACCTACCTCAAAATAATATGCTTAGAAAGAAAGAGTAAATTGTTTCTAAAGCCCTTCAAATGCAAAGCATTAAATGCAGGGAAATGGTATCTTCTTAATATAATTGTGGTATTTTAAGGCACATTTGATAAGGCTTCAAAGTGCCCTCACATTACTGATCCCAGATAGAGGAAAGGAGCTGAGCCGTGGGGGGAAAAATCTCTTGTTATTTTTTTGCTTTAAAGAAATAATAAACTGCATTGTTGTAACTCAGTGTAAGTAGATTCGAGTAAGGCAATAGAGATGGGTGCCAGAAGCTACTCATATCGTTCTTTAAAATGGAAATTTACCGTCTGCTGCATCACATGGACAAAATACAGAACTATTTTTCACAGCTTGTTCACTGAACAGATTATTGTAGAAAAAAAAAAAAAACTTTTACATTTTCTGCAGATTCCCAAATCTCAGTCAAAAAACTCTTGGCAATTTTTAGCAGTGAAACAGATTTCACTTTCAGATTGAGATACTCCATTTAGCAGTAGTCAGATGATCTTCCAAATAAATATAGACTCGTTTCACTCTTGATTTTATTTAAAAAAAAAAAAAAATGTTTTCATGAGGTGTCTTGGAGGAAACTTGCACTTATTTGGTTTTCCCAAGCTAAAGCAAAGAAAAACTCGAAGGTCTAAAAATCTGAGTTAAATAGAAAGAAATGTTAAATTGAAAATGTTATTACAAATAATGCATGTTCATCACAGGACCAATAAATAAATAATCCCATAAAACTTTAGAATTAGTTGTTAAAATGCTACAGTCGTTTCTTCCCTAAATCTCAGCTCCCCAAAATATTACTAAACAGAAGTGCATGTGTTCAGTACAATATAACAGGCAGCAATATGTTGAGATACTTCACACAAAGAGGTCTCTGGGCCATTTTTCTCCTTCTAGATTAACTTATCACTTAGGTATAAGGCAACTGCACTTAGGAGCTTTTTCTAAGACCATTTTTTCCTTATATACCAGTGTTTAATGCCACAGAAAATAATAGGATATGGCAAATTTAGTAAAAGGTTAAATCCATCACTCAGTGAGAATAGCAATTTTGACATAATCCTATATTCAAGACCCCAGTTCTATAGATTCTCTGCCTCCTCCCTAAATTCCTACACAAAATTTTACCAATTGTTTTTCTACTCACAAATAAAGAAGTTATACTGTAAATCATGAATAAAGTCAGAAATACTGATTTTTCCACTTCTGTATTTATAAAAACATAATGTGCATATGACTTAGTGGGCATAAAATGCCCACTACATATCAAAAGAATAGATGTTATTTTTAGCATGTGTTTATAGATTTGTTAAAAGTTTATCTCAGTGACATTAAAGATGATCTCATTTATAAGCACAGTAGTAACCTAAAATTCAAAGCAGAAGCTTAACCAAGTAAAGAAAACCCAAAGTGGCTCATGCTGTTAACAGTATTTTATTACTCTTCTAATGACAATTTTACTATCTGGGAAGGATTCATTATGTCCAATCCCCAAAGCCACATTTCCATGGTTAATGTGACATAGGAGAATAGGTTATTTTTTGAACCCACTATGACTCATTGAGAAGTTTCAGAGAAAAAAGCTATTCTTTTCACATACTAATTGGTCTACAAATATTTGGATAATATGAAAAAATATAATTGTTCTCTGCATAATAATCTATTAATAAAAACTAAACTATCATATAAAATGTGTGAAAAACTCAAGGAAGCTACTATATCATAATGATGATGTATTAAACTTTATAAAATTTCACATGATAACTAAATTGTTTGACTCCAAAGTGACAATTGTATGAGACAAAGTTGCTATCCTTTTGCATGTAGTGTCGCTCTTATCCACATGCCAATAATTGAGGAGTGGGGGGAGAGAAAAATCTAAAAGCTTAATGTTCAGGAATTTTTCAATCTGAGAAAAAGTACTTGAAATGAACATAAGGATATTTTGAAATTGCAATTCAAACAAGTGGGAACATGAGATCTAACTTACAAAAATGTTATCATCACCAAATAACATCCTTTCTTTCCTTTCACAAAGTTTATACCAACCTCTGTGCCTGCTTTATAAAGACTCATTAGAGTAAAATATATTCTGAAACTCAAACTGATAAAAGTTTATACAACTAAAGAGAATAACTTGGAGAGATAAGGGAAGTTAAATATCTCCACCTCTAGATGCATACAGCCATGTGGCTAACCCATCACCTGTGACCATTAACTAGCAAGTAACGAGACTGAGAAAAGGAGAAAAAGAATTGCAGAGAAATAGTGGAGATAGTGGCATTTGCTCCAAGTCTTTCTAAGCATGATAAAGTTCAAATAAAATAAATAAGAATTAGAAATTGAATATTCCTACATAACTCACAAATCAACCCCAGATTCTGATTTTTCCTTGTAAGAACCATCTGTGAACCAATTATAAGAGAGATATGAACCTAAATAAAAGTAATGATTGGAGCAATAATCTATTCTTAAAGGATTCTTCCTGGAGCTCATATTTAATTTTTGCATGTACATCCTTTGGAAATGTTTTGATATCGCATACTCACTTAGACATCTGAAGCCTGCTACCCAGTCTTGACAAGCTAGACCCATCCAAGGCCATCTTATTGGTCAAGGTCCTTGCCTTTCTGACTGTTAAATTTTTGGAATTTAACCTTGCATTGTTCCTTTATCAGACAGTTAAATCAAGCCCTTTATCAGAGCATCTTTCATCAGATAAGGCAGCTATACATGGCAGCCAAGAATTTTAGTCCAGCCTTAGAAACTCACTGCAAGAAATTTTCCCTGGTAAAAAGGGTTGAAGCCAATATATCATAGACCTCAGCAATGAAGAGCACTTTGTTGAGACCCCATGCTGCCAGCAAATGAAGAAGACATCAATGGAAACTGATCGTGGGAACATAACTAATGTCCGGCTGCTACCAAACACTAATAACCCATAAGGTAATGCCAAAGGTCTTAAGAGTTTATAGAGTGCTAGGTGCAGATGCCCCTGAGATTTTCCTAAGCCACTATGGCCTTTGTAGCAGAACTATGACCGCGACATTATAAAGAGTTTCTTTAGTGACTATGGATGATTTAGTTTAATTAATTTTAAAGAAAACTAAAGGTAAAGAGGATCAAGATTACTGCTAAGAGGGGTTAAAGTGGTGAATTGTTTGCACGTGATTTCTGTCACATGGTCCTTTCACCCCGCTCACCTTTTTCTTTTCCTCACTAACCAACTTCCTCTTTTTCTCCTGGCTTAGCCACTCAGATTCTGACTTCTACCCCGCCCTGATCTAACTATCTTTGCCCATGTTCAAACTCTTACCTCTGCCTTGACATTTTAATCACGTGCTTAGATATTTTTAGTAGTTACAAGATACAGTATGCAAGAAGTGGAGATTGCCTTGATTGAAAAGGGATACCTGTGGTAAATCTCCTGTAGGAAGATAGATGGTCCACCTTTCTTTTCTGTTCCTTTGGCCTTGTTTTGGTGAGGAGAGAAGGGAAGACTGTTTAGTTACTTTGCAATCCCTCTTGTTCAGTGGGTGATGGCTTCTTAGAATTTCCCCATTTTTGTTTTAATACCTTTAAATTTCATTCTCACAATACATTGCTCTCAAAAGTTTTTTACTCTTCCTTCTCTAGATGACTTTTAATTAATTCCTTTGTGCATATCAAACTTCATTGTCTATACTTTTTTACAAAGCAGGGCACATAACATAGTAAGCTAATATAGGATCAGTTAACTGAAAAATAGAAGCAATGCTTTCTAAGTAAAAAGGGAAACACAAGGGTATTTTATTCAAACTCTCAAAGTGGTAGAATTTTAGAGCTTTCCAGGACCCAAGAAATCATCTAATTCTAAATTTTCATTTTACATGTGAGGTGTGAGGAAGTTAAGACATGGAGAGCTCTCCAGACCTAGAACTAGACCTCTAGACACTTAAAATATATTCCAATACCCTCGCTCATAGACTTACCGGCTTATTTTTAACCTTTATTACATCTCAACCAATTAACAAGTAAACATTATCTCACATTAAATCTGTAGTTCCTTTGCTTTGAAAGGACTTCCTTTATGAAATTCTTATACTCTAAAAAAGTGCCTAAAATTATTATGCATTTGTTTTATGGCTCAACTGTTCATGAGGACAATACAATACATTGTCATTCACTGGTAAGAATGTTTGCAGTCACTGACTGACATACAGTCAGCCTCTTGTGGGTTGATAATTTACAAGAATTTGGGTGTATATGTGTATTTATTTTTCTGTTTAGATTTTCATGGTCTCTCTTACTCCAAAGAATCCTTTTTACATGAGCTTTTATCCCAGGAATGAACATTGTAATTGCCTTTCAAAGGCACTCACCACTGCTCATGTGACTAAACCCCAACTCTTCCCCAGTGTTAAGTAGCCTCTTTTCTAAGTCACAGCGTTTTGTTTTTTAATTCATTGCCTTTAAGGAAACGTTTGAACATTTGAGGGCCACCCTAACTTGGACCTTGCTCACAAGCAACAGCAGATTGTAAAAGAGATATTTTACTAAGTAAATTACAAAATATAACATCCATTTGAAACACTAGGGGGAAAAATTAAGCTAAGCATCAGTGGTATTCCCATATAAACTTTATAGTAATTTGAGCCTCTGACTTCCAGGGCAACCTGGGTCTTTGCACTTGGAAGGGAGTTCTGGGTCATTCGATTGATATCAACTCTATCAAAATTAGCAGAGATCAAAGCGCTGAATGCCTTGACATCTCTGATTTTTATTAAAAGCTTCCCTTCACTTCCTGGCTGGATGTGCTTGCTGTTCTCCACAGAGCCTGGTAGTACAATGGTTCAGACTCTGTGAGCTGGCTCTTTTAATTAACCTAGTATTGAAACCATGGTTTGATTATGAAGACCTAATTTGTGTTGGGACCACAAATGATGAAAAGAAAATTATTAATAAGATTTAGAAAGACTATTCTTTTGCCAAGTTTAACTTGTTTCTAGGCGATTTGCTCTTAATTCCATCTAAAAATCGAGAGAAATCTCAATACATACACACACAAAAATGTTTTTGACATTATGAAAGAAAACTGAATAGCAAATAATTATCTGTTGATTATTAAATTTCTTTTTCATAATGATTCAATGACTCAAAGCCCTGAACCAAAAATTATTCACAAGTTACAAAGGAAGTTTAACAGTTTGATAAAAACATATTAGAAAAAAATTTATGCCAAACAAACAAAAAATTCCATTACCTCTCCTTTGTGGTTGAGAAGTCTACTTTATTTAATCAGGAAGGTTATTCTTTTTTCATTCAGACAAAACCTATTTGCACTCTTCACTGTCATTGAACATTTTAAAAAAGATCCTCTATTTGTCAGTAAATTCTGAGCTTCAGTCTTGTTGCTTTTTCAAAGCCCTATGCTCTGCTCTTTGCTTACCTTCCTATCCTATTTCTCACTTCTTCATAAGCTAAGATTTTCTTTTTAAAACACCTTTTTCTATTTATCTGCGACACAGGCTGCAGATCAGATCTCTATGAATTTACAATTATAAAAAATTCCTTTCAAGAAACAAGTCATCTTTAATGCATTGGACTGTTTATAATTATTCAACACATTTTTATTTTACTTTTGAGAGAAAAAGAAAAAAAAAACACCCATGTTATACCATGCAATAAAAGCAGCTCATAACTTTTACTTGTATTTCATCAAGTTTTCTATTAGAACTTCTTCCTGGCTATTTAAATATGCTTAAACTAATGGTTTTCTGTAATTTGTCTTTTTTTTCTTTGGAAACATACCGTGCCATTGTCAGTTTTTAAAAAGAAGCAATTTTCTGACTTTTGAGATTGAGTAGGTCAAGGAAAAATTACTACTGTTGAAAACCTGTAATTAAATAGAAAACGCAGCTGCACTTATGAGAAACTAAAATTAAGTTTATTCTATTAATACTTGATTCTGAAATGCATTTCTGAATTTTTGGTTAAGGTTTCATTTAGAGCCTTGCCTTATCTGTTCTCTATCTTTACTGATTACTTTTAATAAGTAACATTTAGGAATATAACAGTCTATTCTGATGAGGAGACACTTCTGATCTCTTTCCTTTCCTCCTTAAAATATTATTTTTTGAAAGCATTTTTAAACAAACTCATGAATTTTTTTATCATTTTGTCTTATTATAATTATGTTCTTAAGCATTAAAACTGTGTGTAAGAAATACATTTTAAGCACAAAGCTTCATGATAATCACACAAAAGGTAGCATTTTAGAAAATAAAATAATCTAAACTTTCTTTTATATTTTTACTCTTGTTAATTTTTCTAAATGTGATATATACCATTTTATTTCATTAAGCAATACTCATATAAGAATATAAGGTAGTTGCTGATTTTGTGAGATTACATATCCATTTCCTGATCAGAGCTCCTATATGAACAATTCATCAAATTAGGTTACATTTAAAGAGCTAAAATATTTTGTATAAACACAAACCTAATAAACAAATACAACCATTCAGAACAATTTAAAAAGTCATAATATTTGTCACTGCTTAATTTTAATGGTGCATTTTAACAAATCAAGATTAAACACCCTTTAACCTCTCCTACAAAACTCTTGGATTGAAATCAGAATAACATTTACATAAAATTAGGTACAATGTGAAAACCTTATTAAAGTAAATATATGAATACTATAAAATTATTTATGTATTGAAATAGTAGTAATCTCCATTTAGAAACTGAAGCTGAGCATCAGAATACACATAGATTTGCTACCTCTTTAATCATAAAGCTGATGATTTTTCTTAAGTACATTTTAAGTGACAAAGTAATATTTTAAAAATGTAATTAGTTAACTGCAAATATACCTAAAAGCTTACACTTTGAAACTTTGTTCTACTTTGGAGGAAATAAGAAGAAAACTTTTTTCTGGAAAAAATGTTCTGGTTTTGTTTTCACTTTTGTTTAGAATTGTTGTAAACACATCTTCATCCGATGTGTTGATTTCTTTATTCTGACTACAAGCCCGCGTTACTCTAAAACTGTGGAGCAGTGGCTGGGAAATAGATATTTACAATAAATAGACAATTACTGCAGATTTACGGAAAGAAAAATAGTAGGAAGTGATAAAAGTCCATGGTTTGAGGAGGGAAAAATTACAATAAAACCTAGACTGTAATGAACATATTCCTCATTGACATCCCAGTTCTGCCCTGTTACCTGTGCTGTTTGGTCATTTTTTTCGTTTGTTAATATGCTAAGGCTCTTGGAATTCTACTTTCCAGATGTTTATATTCCACAGAGGGAAGGAAAACTGATCCATGAAGTTGCTATTTGCATAAAATGCCGAAGCATCTGTCACAGGCTTCTTCCTGGTTATGCTGGGAACCTGAGGTTCCTGCAGCTGGTGGGCCTCAGAGCTAGGTGCCATGCAGGCAGCGAGTGTCCCAGTGAGGGTTGCATCTAGGGTGGAGTGACACCTTGCCCAGCTCACAATCGGCATATTTACCATTATGTTTTTTATAGAATAATGATGTAACTGGTCCTAGCTCTGTCTCTCCCTCTCTCTCTCTCTTTCATACACACACACACCCCTAACTCTGATTCGGGCCCCAAAACAATTGTAATTGACCACAATTCTTTGTAAGTATGTTTCTTATGAGGGTCATGATGAATTAATCATAATCATGTTGCACATCATTACACAGCACAAAGGACAGAAATTGTAAGGCAGGGTGAGAGTTATTTGCAGGGCTTTATTTTAATGTGGATTTTTGCTTTGTTTTGTTGTCTTTTCTCCTCTTGTGTCTAATTAAAAGCCTATCAGTGTGGCTATTTTTGTGCAGCACACACAGAAAAGAAAATTATTTCTATTGCAAAATAAATTGTAAAATCAGGATGGATCAAATAAACTTTAAAGGGGTACGTTTCAATGTCATTCCTTGTTCGCATTTATTCCTGCACAACACTCAAACCAACCATTATAAATGTCAAGTTCAGTGATCAAAAATGTCTATAAATTTCCATTTACTGGGCTGCTGCAGGAAAGTAGCCGTGATTTCTACAAAGATGAATATAAACCAGTTTGAAACCAAAATTATTTATGATATTTTTCTAAAGCACATTGTAAATACATCTGAAAGTATCTGGTGTAGGGATGCTTTTCATGAAAACACATTTTATTATCAGCCTACTTTAATTTCTCAGTGCCATGTATTCACTATTACCTGTTTCCTGAGGATAGAGTTACTGCAATCTGACAAGGTCTTTGTAAGTGAATGGCCCAGCATAGCAGGCTAAGTAACCAGTTAACAAATTCAGACTTTGAAATAATAACAGTTCTTTATAACAAATGGGGATAATTAGATGAAAAGTTTCTCTGATGCAAGTTCATCAGTAAGCAGTAATCAGATAGGAGGCTTCTTTGAAACTTTTCTGATTCATAAATAATATAGTAGTTTACAAAGAGGAAGTCTGTGGGAAGCAGCAGTAAACAGTCTCACAATCCATCTGTTATTATGGAATCCAGAAGAGCTGAATCAGGATCCACGTTGTTTGTGATATAAAAGATGCTTGGGAAATGTTGCTGAAATAATTATTAACCAAAAATGTCATGTTTTTACTTTTTGGAAGTCTGAGTCATATGTAGTTGTGATGAAATTCACCCACCTGTGTGAATAAACGAAGCAAGTTTACCTGGATTAACAACTTAACAGAATACCAGATGCAGTTTTTAAGAAGTTAAAAAAAAAAAAAAAAAAAAAAGCATGGCAGAATATATCCCCATTCTTTAAGTACAGGCTAAATTTCTAAAGTTCCATTCAAATATATTCTTTTTAAGCATTTTGTGATTTTCTTTTTAGGAATATAGCTTTAGAATCATATTTAATCAAAGAATGTGATGAAATTCAGCATTTAGTACGAAGTTAAAATAACCAAAGCTAAAATATCTCCCTATTCTCCCATCTCCTAACCTTGACCTTACCCCTCTTCTCCTCCTCACTAACAGACCCAACACACTCAAGCACACTTAAAAGAAAGCAAAGATTTAGTGTGAGATTTTCGCTGTCATTTTCCTTTTAGGTTCAGGAATTATTCTTCAAGCCTAGTTTGCTTGATACTCATTTAATTTTTCAAAAATTTGGAAAGAGCACACCAAGAAATGTGTTACTGCAAAGCAATTTCAACAGTGAGACATGCTTTGTTTCAGATTTACTCTGAATGAGATCAAAATGTTTTTTCTTGTACAGCTTTTTGTCTGAAGCACGAGAATAATAAATATATCCTACCATAGTAAGGTCAGCAACCATTGCTGGGAAATGTGGTGATATTTAACCAGACAGAGGTTTTTAAATTATGGAAGCAAGAGCAACAAAATTATTTCTATAGATTTCCAATAATTCTAGCCTAGAAATATAATATGATTAGTCTATCACTTCCCTTCAATCACCTAGAAATAGATTTATTTGCCCATTATGGGGAAAATGAACTAAAAACCTAGCTGATTTTGAATGCCAATATAAAGATTAATTTCTGCAGACCACAAGGTGTAGTAGGTATATGGATCTAAATCTTCTGCCATAGATCATCTTTCTTGAGTTCCAAATTGATTTGTATTATTTGTTGTATTTTACAGAAAACCTATATAACAAGAATCTACACATAATTGTCCTTTACGTACAGTGTGTTGGGCTGAACCGTACAGAAACCAGCTTGAAAAACAAGACAGGAGCGCATTTTTCCCTGCAAACATTGACAATAGTGCCATCTTCTGGCTCGATGAATGACGCCACTTCTACATTCCGTTTGTGTCAAATTGCTGAAGTTTGTTATTTGGAGAATGAATAATCTTCAAGTAGGTTTCCAAATAGGGTAGTTTTTATTCATAAGTGTGATGTTGTGCCTTTATAACTAGGATTGGAATGACTTCACTCCTGTTTCTTTTTTCATTGACGTATCCACCTTTGTAAGTAGAAAGCTGTTTCTAGCGGCAAAGTTATTTCTTTTTGCCGCTCTTTGATTCTTCAGTTTCTGGTGTTTTATCCTAACCTTAGCCTCTGCTTACCTGCTTGTTCTATCCTGAGAGCTGTTTCTCTATACATAGTTCTAGCATGTGTCTCTACTTCTCTTCTCGTATTTGGCCTCCCCAGTTCTACTGGTGACGCTTCTTTGGAATTCATTTCAGACTTTAATTCTGTACTCTCCTTTTATACTATTTCTTTTTCCCTATCCCCTCATGGTTCTTCATTTAAACCACCATTATATTTTTCTAACATTCTCCAAATAAGTAAAATTTAACAATATGTAAAATGTAAATGAATAGCTATAATTGCCTTGAAAATTTCTATAGCCATAAAATCCTATCTGCTGTTGATGAACGTTGGAAGAAAAGCTCCATCTTTTCATGTACATTCGGCAACAGATAAATAACCAAAATAGTAATGTCTCTTTCAACCTTTCAATATGTTCAGTACAGTTAAACACCAAATGGAGTAATGGTAACAGGCAAAGGAAATGCTGTATCTTCATAATGATTTAAAACTACCATGGAAAGAGGAACGGCAGCATTGTGGATGGTGGGTGATCAACAGAGACGAATGAAAAATAATTAGGTGACCAGGTCCCAGCAAGGGCACAGGAAATGGCACACAGGATGGGATAGGATTTTATAGAAAGGAGAGCAGAACGTGTGTGAATTTCCCGATTGAATGAGTACACAAAAGACATTCGAGCTTTTGTTCTTCTAAAAAAAAGTTTTGTGTTTTTTTTTGTTTTTTTAGTACTGAGCTTGTCAAATTTTAATCAGGGAGATAGATGAGTGACAGATGAGGAGTAGTAAATGATGAGAAAATTTAAGCAGCAAAAAAAGGAAACAAGTGAAAAAGGAGAACAAAAGCTCACACAGAGATAGAGCTGCAGAGTAGAAAGGCAGGAAGGAAGGGGCAGCGGGCAGGGCACAAACCCAGGTGAACTCAACCTCCTTCTTTAACCTTGTGCTTATGAAAAGGAACCAAAATGCCAATTGTTTCCTGAGGCTTTGTGAATCAAAGTAACCTCCTGTCCAGACCAAAGCCAGGGAAGCAAAAAAAAAGCAGATTTGAAGGTCAACTGACCTGACTTTGGTCCCAAAGGGCTGATGGAAGTTCCTGTGAGAACAGTAACTGTTGCAGGGTGCCTCATGGCCTTATGTCTGTCCTGCTTGTCAATCAGCATGTCATAGCTTCACTCTGCAGCTATATCAGCAGTTCCCAAACTGTGCCCATTAGAATCACTTGGGGAGTTCTTAAAATTCCTTTGGGGGCTTGTACCCCCACAGGAACCACTGAACTACTGCATTTAAACATGAAACCCTGGAGAGAGTCTAGCAGGCATTGCTATACACATTTACATATTTACAGACCCCCAGATCCTTCCAGTGTGTAGCAGAGGTTGGGGATCACTGAACTGAACTAATAATCTCCTCTGTAGGCAAGTTCTGTGGCTTCAGCCCATTTGTTAGGGTACTGGACACACAATGGCTACTTGACACTGTTAAGTAATAAAAATTAGCTTTTCAACCTTCTATGCTGTGTGTGTTTCAGCGTCATAGGCTTTCCTTCCAAACCCATATCCTTTCTCCTGTCCTAGAGAGTCGAACATTTCTGCTTCCTAATTCTATGACCAAGGACAAGCTACTTAACTCTCTCTCCCAGCTTTAGTTCTTCCTTTGTAAAGTGGGCTTTATCACAAAGCTGTTGAGAGGATCAAGTGAGATAATGCGAGCAAATCCCTCAGCTTAGTGCCTGCCAAATAGTCAGCGCTCCAAAAATGTCAGCCGTTATTATTATCCATTTATTCATGAGTTAATTCCCTGCCAACATGAAGGATTTTTTAAAAGTCTTGTGAGAAAGTATCAAGAACTTTATCACAGTAGCCTGAAAAAGGGATGTCCAAGAGACAAGAGGAAGAGAAAAGATCTTTTTTGAAGGTTGGGAGAAAGTTGAAGGTGAGACAGAAAAGATGGAGTGTTAAGTCCAAATGCAAAGGAATGTCTCATCTTCTAGCCCATGTCCCTGATTAAAGAACTAGAGATTTTAAAAACAGATAAATTCAACAGCTGGAGAAAAATGCTTCTAGGGGAGGGCACATTATTATGAGTCGCCACCAAGCTAAGGGTCTCTAGCTCCCTCCTATCCCTCCATCACGGCCTTTTGAGCTCATACTGAACTCAAACCTGCCTGCCCATCCAGGTCTCCGGCAAGGTAGTGTTTCTGGAAGCCACCAGCTGACCCACTTGCAGTTGGCTGGTCCACCCAGGAGACCTCACCTTGTCTCCATGTGGCCAGAAGTTGTTCCTTAAATAACAAGAGCCTCTCTTGAAGACAGGAATCCCTGAGGTTTCACTGCCACTGCTGGCCTCTCAGCTCAAGTTTTGGAGATCCTATGCAAGTTGCCCAATTATAAAGAACTCGGTTACTACACTCAAATGAAGGGTGGGCACAGAAGAAGAAGTATTGGAGAGGGGCTGTTGGGGCAGAAGAAACTGCACTGTGAACAAGAGGAAAAGCTTATAATTGAGTTAAATGTATTATCTTTAAGCGGTTGAAGTCTGAAAGGCAAATTAACCTGAGAAGCCCTTGATAACCACTCTGGTAGGGTAAAAAGCAGATTGAGCTGGGTAGGAAGGGTTCCATCAAAGGTCAGGAAAGCTAGATGATTGGCCATTATGTGTAAATTGGAATCTGTTTTCACAATAATCAACTTGTTAATTTTCAATGAAATTATTTCAAAGAAATTTTTAGCATTTCCTGAACTCTCTTTATTTGCCTCTATCCTTTCCTTTCACCAGATGGACAGAATGTCAATGTTTAAAAGGAAGTATTTATGTCTTTCTTTCAGCAGTTAATTACTACCTGTCCCGCATTTGAAGTTGCAGGCAAGCTTAAGCAGAGCAAAACGGGTGGCCCTTCAAAGCAGAAATTCACTCAGCAAATACACATTGGGTATCATATCTGATGTGTGTAGGCGTGGTGGTTGTTTCACTGAAAGCTGGTCAACAAAACACACTCACACAGAAGGAGATTATTGCCCCTACCGCATTAAACTTTCACAACAAGGAACTAAAGTGTTGGGAACGGATTTCTATCTCCCCAGAATTCCTATATTGGAGGCCTAACCTCTAGTACCTCGGAATGAGAACGTATTTGGAAATAGGGCTTTTTAATGAGGTGATTAGGTTAAAATAAGGCCTTTAGGCTTGATCCAATCTGCCTGGTGTCTTTATAAGTCAGGAGGAAATTTGGACACGTAAAGAGACTCTAGAAATGTGTGGTCAGAGGAAAGAGCACGTGAGAACATGCAAGGTGACCATCTGCGAGGCATGGAGGGACCTCAGGAGAAACCAATCCAGCTAACACTTCAATCTTGGACTTTCAGCCTCCAGAACTGTGAGAAAATAAATTCTGTTGTTAAGCCACGCAGTCTGTGGTATTTTGTTATGGCAGGCCTAGCAAACTAATATACAAGCAAAATATTTACAGAGCAAGGAAGCTGTAGTTCTTCCCCAAATTCCTTCAGTAACCATTTTATGTTCTTTCTTTTCCAGAAACCTCAGCCCCAAATTAGCCCTAGAACCCTCTGAACAAAGATTTACAACTCTTTGCCCATAACAATTAAATCTGTGTGTATGTTGGTTTCATGACCAATGAGTATTCCTTAGTGACTTACAGAGACAAAATGCTTGAAAAATATGTGCCAACTTGTCACATTCTCTTAATTCCCTATAGAGTAAGTACAATAAAGTAAAACTTCATTATATCAGGGAATATAGTTTGCACAAAATAGTACCACTTCTACATTAAAAGATTAGTTCTGCCTGGATCCAGTACACATGTCATATTTCTGGAAAGTCATTTGACACAAATCAGTCTAAAAAATAAAACAAGCAGGTGCATAATATATTACTCAGAATAAAATAAACATGGCTTCATTTTTAAGTGCCAGTTTATTTCGTCCATTAAATCTCCATCAGCTCCTGCGAGCTTGGCGCCCTCTTGTGCCCACTTTTGGATAGTTTTGTTCACAAAATTTTGGGAGCAATTCACCCATGGTGTCTCTCATTCAATCCCTGAAATTTGCAGAACATACAACAGAAATCAAACTCCCATTCTCTATGTGAATTATATCAGCTATAGAAACACTGGACATCTAACTTGGTTAAAATACGTATCAGGTATTGTCCTTTGACTTCCTAAATATTTTAGCTTTTTTTCTATGAATTATTATATATAAAAGCTTTTCCACTTGTTCTTATAATTATTAGGTATTCACATTGACTTGTTAATTCCTCAAAATTTTAGTTCTAAAATGTCTCTCTTCTCAGCTATCCTTTAAAACTTTTTATTTGGATTTCTACAGGAAAATATTAAAGTATTTTTTTCAAATCAAACCATAAAGTATATTATATACAATGACTGTATCTGTACAGTTTTGCTTGAGATACCAATTGTCTATGTCACCATTGTTATTCCCATCAAAGAGATAACAATATAAGCAAATTGCCAAAACATGACCTCATGCAGACTAGTTTAGTATGTTGGCAATTATAGTACAAAAGGTCACATTGCACATTAAAGTTAATTTCCCCAATGCAAATCTAATAAGGCATTCACCTTGGTTATTTCCTTGTTTGGTGTACATATCATAAAATATGAATTGGTGTCTATATCACAAACCATCTGAGCCTATCCCTATTTCTCATTACTAAAATTTAGTTCAAGTAGCATACATCAAAATCTAACCACCCCATTTATATTTACACTGTACTCAGATATATAACCATGTTCATCTGGGGCATGGGCCTTATTTCTCCTAAGGGCATCATTAAACGCCCCATGTGAATTTACTAAACTCCAAAGGCAAGAGGACTGGCAAACTGACAAATAAGGGCTATTTCAGAAGCTTCCAGAAGATACAAAGACAAAATAAATTTCATGTGTAAGTCATAAGAGAGATTGACAACTGTTGAGAACAAAGAGAAACAAATTGGAGCTGGAGTCAGTAGCCTCAGCTCTAAGGCAGACAGGACATTCCACAGAAAGGCTCAGAAGTGGGCACTGCACCTACTACACAGGTGCGTTGGTCTCATCTTCACCAGTAAAAAGATCAGAATTCCTGCCTTTTCAATTGTTAATGGACAGCACAAGATGAATGCTTAAGAAATGGGTGTGGGTAAAAAATGCAGTTGACTAATCAACACAGTTTAGGTATTGAATACAGGGTTAGAAGCAAACGCACAAATAATTCCCCCATTGTTGGGAAAACACCTTTATTCTTTTAGACTCTGAGAGTCTAAAATTGGAAATGAGTGCAAAATTAAGATGATAAATGAATCCAAGTGTCTGAATTCCAGAGGACAATTTACCAGTACAAACAATCCTAGTTCATTTCTTCATCCCTGAGAGATAAAGGAGCCAGCGAGTGTGTGTGTGTGCACGCACGTGTGCACACACACACACACACACACACACACCAAAGACCTTCTGTAAGACATTATCTTTAAAGGAGGGCTCTTTCCTAGTTTTTAAAATTGTATTTTAAGTAATTAAAAAAAAATGGAACGTGTAAGAATTTCATTTAATATTTTCCCCCTTTTGTCTTCTCCATTTTCCCCACTTCCTCAAAAGTGTTTGGATGAGCATTTTAATCATTAACTTTAATGTAATTTAATCATTAATTTTGTTGCCATCTGCATAAACAAGCATTAAGGTAAATGAGTGATACAGAACATTAGAAGCTGTCTGAGCAGGCCTAGAAAACAAATTAAAAGAGAGAGAAAGCTGTCAAATTCTCTAATTCTGTGTGGTCATTGTGAGAACCTCCCCCGACCCCACCATCCCCAGCTTGAATGGATTCCTCCATCTTCAGAGTTTCAGAAAACTTTGCTCTTGCCTTTATTAAGGTCATATTATATTTAGCTCACTGAGTGTGACCACAGAATCCTGGAGGTGAGGAGGACTGTGTCATCTTTGCTTCCATGTGCCTGGGGCAGTGCCTCGAAAGCCTGAAGTCAGGGCCAGGGGAGACCCAAGTAGAGAACCCAAGGCCTTGGCTTAAGGTCCTGAGTGGGCCTCTTCCCCGCTGGCAAGTCCAAACCTGCTTTGAGTTTCCATTTTTCCCTTGTGAAATGAGTTTAGAGAATCTCCATATTTCTTAAAATGGTTGAGATCAGATAAGATAATATACATACAAGCAAATTTTAAACTGCACAGCCCTGGGGGGGAAAAAACCTTAGTTTGGCAAGTACACAGCAGGAGCTAAATACACATATGTCACATTATCAGGTTACAGGAGCTGCTAGAATCCATCCTTTTATGGGGAGCACAGAAACTAAAGCAAGGTGTTTGTGATGTGTGATTTTATGTCATCTGTTAAGCTAGAGTATCTAGTTGTTTTGTCAAACACTAGTCTAGATGGATCTGTGAAGGTAATTTTAGATTGAATTACATTAAAATCAGTAGACTTTGAATAAAGCCAGATTACCCTCCATCAAGTGGGTGGACCTCATCAAATCAGTTGGTGATCTGATTGAACAAAAAGAGAGACCTGCCCCTAGCAACAGTGAATTCTGCAGCCAATTCCTTCAAATTAATCAAACACACACACACACACACACACACACACCCTATGGGTTCTTCTTCTCTGGAAAATTCTAAAACATGTCTATGTATGTTTTATGTTGTGTTTTACCTATATATACATACATATGCATTTATATGTACGTGTCCTGTGTATTTCTCACACAGCCAGGTCATAAGCACTCTTGACAAAGGTGCAGAATATAGAGTTCTGGGGAAGGAAGAGTCCAATGGGGATTAAGGGCTTGCACTCACCTTTCCTCACTGCAAGGTATAAAAATAATGGACTCATTCCTAACACTGGAAACTGACCCTCCCTCTCCTTACCCTTCATCCCCTTGCCTGATGGTGCAGTCTCCTCTTTAGTCCGCCTGATTCCAGCCCCCCTCTCCTCATCCTTCCCACCAGTTCAACCACCATCCTCTCACCAGAGGAGTGAAATCGTAACCCTCCTTTACCTTAAGCCTTTGGGTGACTCTCACTGTGTCTCCTCTTTGTCATCAAATTCTTTCAAAACATAATTACAGTCCCTCAGTTCCTTGGGGCATTGGTTCCAGGACTCTTCTGTGATTCCAAAATCCACAGATGTCTAAGTTCCTTATATAAAATAGCATAATGTTTGCATCTGACCCACATGTCCCTAAGCTTTAAATCGTCTATAGATTACTTAAAATACCTGATACAATGCAAACACCATGTACATAGTTGTTATACAGCCCCTTTTTTTTAATATCTTTATCATTGTATTCTTATTTGTTGTTGTTTTTAAAATTTTTATTAATGTGAAATACTTGTACAAATTTATGCTGTACAGGGTGATATTTTAACACATGTATACAGCGTGTGCTGATCAGGTCAGGGTAATTAGCATTTCCATTCCCTTATTATTGCTTTATGTTCTTTATGTTTTGGGCCTTGGAGATCTCTCTTCTATTTCTTCCTAAATATATATATATATTAGGACATTGTGGATTATACTTGCCCCACTGTGCTGTGGAACACCAGAATTTATTCCTTCTGTGTTTCAGTACCTGTTAATCCAGCCTCCCTCTCTTCTGCCTCTATCCCATCACTCCAAATCTCTAGTAATCAATATTCTACCTTCAGATAGATATTTTTGAACTCCCTGAGAGAGAAGATGTGTACCTCACTCATTTCACTTAAGGTCTTCTATTTATATCCATTTTGCTACAAATGACAGGATTTCTTGTTTTTTATGGCTAAATAATATTCTATTGTGTGTATATACCACATTTTCTTCATCCATTCATCTGTTGAAGGGCTACTGTGAATAATGTTGCAATAAACGTGGAAGTATAGGTATCTCTTTGATTTGCTGATTTCCTTTCCTTTGGATGTACACCCAGAAGTGGGATAGCTAGGTCATATCTTAGATCTATTTTTTATTTTTTGAAGAATCTCCATGCTGTTTTCTATAATGATCAAACTAATTTACATTTCCACCAACAGTGTATAAGACTTCCCTTTCTGCCACATCCTCACAAGCATTTGTTACTTTTTTTGTCTTTTTGACATAATCATTCTAGGTTGGGTTAGATAATATCTCACTGAGATTTTGATTTGCATTTCCCGGATGGCTCATGATATTGACTATTTTTTCATATATCTATTTGCAATTTGTACTTCTTCTGTTGAAAAATACTCAGCTCATTTGCCTATTATTTTTTACTAGATTACTATTTTTTTGTTGTAGGTTTTTTGACTTCCACATATTCTGAATATTGTTTGTCAGATGAATATTTTCTCCCTTTCTGTAGACTGTCTCTTCACTCTGTTGATTGTTTCCTTTCCTGTGCAGAAGCTTCATAGTTTGATACAGTCCCATTTATCTACTTTTTGCTTTTATTACCTCTGCTTTTGGGAATCTTATCTAAAATGTCATTGCCTATACTGATGTCTTATAGTGTTTCCTCTATGTTTTCTTCTAGTAGTTTCATAATTTCAGGTATTATGTTTAGGCCTATGATCCATTTTGAGCTGGTTTTTGTACAGGGTAAGAAGGAGGGGGGACTAGCTTTGTTTCTCCATATATGTATATCCAATTTTCCTAGCATCATTTATTGAAGAGGCTGTCCTTCCTTCAAAGTATGGTTTTGCACCTCTGTCAAGAATCTGTTGAATGTAGATGGATGGGTTATTTGGGGGATCTCCATTTAAATTCATTGGTCTGTGTGTCTATTTTTATGCCAGTACCATGCAGTTTTGATTATTATGGCTCTGTCTTGTAATCAGGCATCGTGAGGCCCCTAGTTTTTCCTTTTTCCTCAAGATTGCTTCAGCTATTCTGGATCCTTTATGCTTCCATATGAATTTTAGAAATACTGTTCTAGTTCTGTGATGGGTTTCATTGCTATTTTGATGGGGACTGCATTGAATCTGTGATTTTAAACTTTTTCCATCCTCTGTTGGTTGCATCTGCAGAAGCAAAATCTGCTGATAATGAAGGCCAACTGTACTTATATTTCCTCTACAACATTCCCAGTGTTTCCTACTCTATGCCTTTGCATAAGTGGCTACCTCTTCTTGGAATGGTCTTCTCTTATCCATCTCTCACAACCACAGCACAAGCACCACTTCCTCTGGGAAGCCTCCCCTGCTGACCCTATGCAGCAGCATTCATTACTGCTTACTCTGAGCAGTTTCTTTGCATTGTACCCCATCATAACCATCAGGCTCTGTTTTATTTGCTTTGTCTACAAAGCACTTGGCTCCAACATCTGGCACATAGTGGGTCTCCCAAATGATCATTCCATAGAAGCAGACTGAATGCCCTGATCCCCTGCAACAGGCTTCCATCCTGACCACAGACTGGTGGAGTACTGCAGAGGATGGGGCAAGGTTTCTGCACACACCCCTAGCTGGAACCAAAGGAACCATCTCCTACCTTTCCTTCAGTGTGGTCAGGACACCTGGAGCTAGTAATCTGGTGATGGCAGTGCCTGAGCAGTGTAAGGGCTGAAAAGACATGGGTGTGAAAGAGGACCAAGCAGCACAAAAAGCCAGAAGCCAGACCTGAGCCTGTGAGAGAAAGATCCACAGTTATGCAGAGCCTGGGAAGTGGTTAAACAAAATGATGATGATAATGATGATGATCACAATAATGATAACAAGCAAAATTGAAGTGGAATGAAAGGTGGCAGTTCAGGGGTAGCAGGAAAAGAGAACAAGCAAATAAAACTGGGAAACCTTATACTGAAGAGAAATGAAGGGTCAGCCCATGGAGAGAAGACTGACAGACTAAATGTTGTCATTTATAAATCAATAACTTGTCTTAAAATGCTAACAGGATTTGTTATTGATTCTATTTAGAAAAAAAATCTTTGGAAGGAAGAGCCTTCGTATGACATAGTCCAATGTTTTTATTAAAGTTTCCATGAATTTTTCATGGTTGCCAACATTGATTGTTGTTTATCACAATTTTCCTTTTAGGAAACACTCCTAAAATTGTTTGAATGTGGTCATAAAATTTACAAAGCATTACATTATCTTAAATTAATAGGAAAGATGAAAGAAAGAACATTCAAGAAATATCAAAGAGATAATAAAATTCATATTTTTTCTAGATAACTTTAACAATCCTAATAAAGGACTGATTTGTAAAATTAACAATCTATTCCTTGACTGTAGAATCAAAGTGGTTCAAAAAAAGAAAAAAAGAAGCCAAATTTTTTACATTAAGAACAACTGGCATACTAAAATAATTATTTATAAGTAATAACATGTTAGTCTGAAACTTTAGATACCAGCCCTGACTCTCAGGACTGGGAAAATGCACTTGGCCCAGTTCAGAAGCCACTGAAACACTGTGGGTTTGGCAACACAAGTCGAGCTCAATCCCTTTGCTATTTGAATTCATTTATTCTTGGCAAAATATAACTTCCTGCCCCTAAGAAGAAAGATTTTTAAAGTCTTATAATAATGATTCCAAAGTTTTCTTGGACTTCAAAAGGCTCTTACAAAACAACAGTTTTATTAGTTAAATTTATGGAATATGGGTACATACGGATTACATTTTCCTATATCTTAAATAAGTAACAATTAAGAAAAAACCAGTGGGATGTAGAGTATGGAGATTGTTGGCAAAGGAGAAATCCACAAGGGACCTCTTGATTTCCCATGAGTTGCAGAAAAGACAATCTCCAGAGAGGGTCTGTGTTCTGTCGAGGAACTCGGGGTCTGGGATATAGCCGTTTCTCTGCAGATTACCCAAGCCCAAAGCCCACGACAAAGGGAGGCAAACTCACAGCAGGGTTCACCAGAGCTTTCAAAAGTGGACCCCAAAATGACCATCCACTGATCCTTTTGTTAATTAATGCTGCCTGTTTCCACTACTTCCTGTCATATAAACCCCTTCTTCCAGTTTTTATAAGGCAAAGAACTAAGATTCTCTGTTATGAGGTTTCAGGTCTGTGCCAGTATCAGGAAGCAAAATGAACCTAACACTCCTATTGCTGACATCTTACTCAGTTGGTCATGTTTTTCAAAAGGTGGAGAAGTTCAGAGCTTCCTCCTCCAGGAAAGGGTAAATGCCAGCAGAAAAAGCCAAGGTATGGACGAAGAAGTCTGGGAAAACCATGACCCTTCCCAATTTCACAGCCAGTCAGCTGCAGCCAGTCTCAGAAAGAAGATCCAAAGGATACTGTACCACACTTCCACACGACCAGTGGGGTTGATTATAAATTTTATATTTTGATCATGGGTTAGGGTAAAAGTCGTTGAATTTAGTCTGCCAGGTTTTATTTATTTATTTATTAATTTATTTACTTTTGGACTGGAAATTGACACTGAGGCTGGCCTAGAACTTGCAATCCTCCTGCCTCAGCCTCCCAAATTGCCAGGATTACAAGTGTACACCACCATGTGTGGCTCAGATTTATTTTATATAATAGAATTTTTGTTTTACCTGTGTGATTTCCAATAGATGCCAGATAGCTTAGGGAAGTAAAAGTCATCATGGCATTAAATGTTTACTAGAAACCTGACAACTTATAAAAATTGGCCCCCACTCCAACAGCCCTCCTGGCTGGGTCCATCCCACACGTAAAGTCAAGTCTTGGTTCATCAGTTTTCTAGATGATCTGTGGTGGTAAATGTTGAACAATACAATATTAAAACACTGCGAATGAATTACAGAAGGAAAGGCAAAGCTTGCAAAAGATGCAGGCTTTCACAGTACCAGTAAAAGGGACTTTGGAGATCTGCTGGAATTGTAGGCAAAGTCCATTCCACATTCTTCCTGGGAAGGTGGCTGGAAAGACAGTGAGCAGAGTGGGACTAACCCCTGCCATAATGTGGTCAGAGAGGGAGAACACAGCGTGAACGGGCTGGAGGAAAACACAGAGGATGAGCTGGAACCATCCTGCAGGTGCCAGAAAGCAAGGATAATGTGGTGAAATACAGGGACAGTGATGAGAGATCAAAGCATCCACTCCCAAAGTTCTCATTAAGCAGTTGTAATAATTCAAATATTAAATAATAAAATCAGTTTTAGTATGATAGTTAATTAGAAGGATTTGATCTAGAAAAGACCATGAGGTCAAAAATCAGAGTCAAAAATGGAAAGTTAAAATAATTAGTATAAAATTAAACTTGTAATACAAAAAAGATGAAAACAAGATTTTTATTTAAATCATTTGTTATTTAATTAAGAGATATATATGTATGTTTATGCCTATATGTATATCAAGGTACATGTGTATATGTATATATGCACACATAAGCTTTGCTGCTGCGTTAGTACCTAAATTTATATGTGTACTATGTAATGGGTAAGTAGCAAAGAAGAGTGGACAAAACAATTGGGAGTGAGCTGAGTTAATATAGAAATAGAAGAAACTTGATTTAGCTTTCCATTGCTGTGACCAAAGGAACTGACAAGAACAACTAGAAGGAGGAAATGTTTATTCTGGCTCGCAGTTGCAGAGGTTCAGTCCATGGTTGGCTGACTCCATGGACTGGGCCCAAGGTGAGGCAGAACATCATGGTGGAAGGGTGTGACTGGAAAACAACTCAGGATATGGCAACCAGGAAGCACAGGGAGAGCTCCACTCACCAAGGTCAAAATATAAACCCAAAAGACACACCCTCAGTGATCTACTTCCTCCAGTCACACCCTGCCTGCCTATAGTTATGGCCCAGTTAATCCATATTAGTGTCACAGCTCTCTTAATCTAATCATTTCACTTCTAAAAATTCTTGCATTGTCTCACAAAGAGATTTTGGGGGACATTTCATATCTACCCAGAACTGGATGAACTGATCAATATCCTGGGCTTACTTAATAACCAGGGGCGGGGGTCACTGCTTTGAACCACTTCTGACAGTCACACAAAATAACCAACTTAAAAGAAGTTTCAACAGTGCATTGCAGAATGATAAAACAGAAAGATGGACAGAAGAGATCAGATCATTAAGCAGACAGACTACCTTATCTCCCAAAGTTAAAACCTTTGGATAACCCACAAATCATTATTAAAAGCACTAATACAGAACACACAGAGAGAAGTTTCTAATGATGCTGTAAAAATGGGTTAATGATTCATAATGGTGGGACAGTGGTTATGTGCTCAACCATGAGGCTGAGAGGACACCAAGTCTCAAAAAATTAATATCTCTATGAGAGACTAGGACTGAAAACATACAGGAAAGACTTGATGATCAGTGTGCAGGCCTGGAGCTCCTGGGCTGTACCAGCAGGGCCCACACACAAGGATTTTGGGTCTAGACCTTGCAACCTCTACTGGCCTGAAGCCACATCTTTTTTTTTTTTTTTTTTTTTTTTATGTTGGGTCTAGTAAGATTATTTAGACCTGAAATCTTGGGAAGGAGGCCTTGGGAATAAATGAGGACAAAGGCTGCAATAAAAGCAAAATTAAGGAAGAAACCACCTCATTATTTTTAAAAGTTGTTTTTGTTTTTAACTGAGGATTAAACCCAGAGGCAATGTACCACTGAACAACATCCCCAGCCCCTTTTTAAAAACCATGAAACACAGTCTCACAAGATACTGAAGTTGGCTTCAAACTTGCCATCCTCCTGCTTCAGCCTCCCAAGTAAGTCACTGGGGTTGCAGGCATGCACCACCATGCCCCACTTCAATTGTTCTAGTCACATGTTGACCATTTTTATAAACCTGCAAGGTTATGTTTTTGTCTGGTTTTAAAATGTTTAATGGAACTACTGGGAGAGAGGAGGGTACTAGAGACTTAACCCAGTGATGCTTTACCACTGAGCTTCATCCCCAGCCCTTTATTATTTTTCATTTTGAGACAAGATCTCACTCAGTTGCTTAGGGCCTTGCTAAGTTGCTGAAGCTGGCCTCAAATTTGCAAATTCTCCTGCCTCAGCCTCTCAAGTCATTGGGATTACAGGTGTGTGCCACCATGCCCGGCCTTTAATAATAATAACTTTAAAGTTGTGATATTTAATTGCTTAGAGTGTTTAAGTATATGAGTATTATTTAAACGGTAGGAGAAATTTATTTTTTAAAGGAATTGCATAAGTAGTATATGAATATTTAGTACAATTATTTAATTTTTTAAATACTAAAAATTTTCTGAATAGTGAAGGTGAATAAACTATTACCCAAAGTTATCATAAACACTGTTATAGTTTGAATCTGGAATGCCCCACCCAAAGCTCATATGTTACAGGTTTGGTCCCCAGCTGATGGCAGGTTGGGAAGTGATGGAAACTTTTAGAAGTGGGACCTAGTTGGAGGAAGTGGGTCCATGGGGGCATGGCTACAAAGGTATCCCTGGCCCTCTCTCTCTGTTCTCTCTCCCTCCTTTCTTCTTAGACACCATGAGGTGAGCACCTCTGCTCTGCCACATGCTCCCCACCATGATGTTCTGCCTCACCACAGGCCCACACTGATGGGGCCAAGTGACCATGGACTGAAACCTCTGAAGCCATGAGCCAAAACAAATCTTTTCTCCTTTAAGTTGTTTTTCCTCAGGTATTTTGTCACAGCAGTGAAAAGCTGACTAACATATATATCTTTCCATACTCAAAAGGCATCTGATGGGGATAAATCTATTCCTTCTTCATTCTAACACTAATGTGCAGTTATCTTTTTCACATTATATTAAATATACCTTATTTTGATAAATTTAATTCTGTCCAAAGTAAAGTCTTATATAAATTGGCTTGAACACATCATGCATCAGAGCTTATGTGCCAGTTAGCCTGGAATAGCTCTTCCCACTGATTCTATTTCCAGTACTTCCCAAATTAATACCTTTTAGAGCAATAAATAGGGAAGGACAGAGCAAAAGCTTTGGGATTTTTTAGGGGAAAGGGGTAAGCAAACTTTTTACATGAAATAGACACTGTTTAGAAAAGTAACAACTATTCAAAGTTGTAGTCTAAAAGCTATAGCAATGAAGTATGAAAATGCCCTTGAGCGACACTACAGTGGCTCAGATCCTCTACTCAAGAGTCCTTCTCAGTAGACCAGTGTTTAGGAAACCGGGCTGTTAAAACTGGAATTTTCAGTGAGCTATTTTACTTTCCTTTGTCTCAGCTTACAGAAAATAAATTGCAACAATACATCTGTATTATTACAAAAATAAAATGAAAGAGGGTGGGATTTCTCCTTTAAAGGTATAATTAAAATGCCATAAAATATAACAGTTGGGGTACATAGTAGTAGAAGTGAGGTCACAAGAGAGAAAAAGGATACATAAAACCTCTAAGATGAAGTAAGCATTTAGAAGATTCTAAAGTGATGCATGGGTGACATCGATTAAAAATCTTATGTGATATCTTAAAACAATAACAGCAGCAAAGCTTTAATTGGGAGGAAGAATACTGGGGAATGTTTTTTTCTGTTATAAAGAGAGTTCTTTCCTCAGCAAAGGTAAGCTTACACCGCTGGTCCATTCTGGACCAAAGCATGATTCAGACAGAATGAGAAGTGGTGCCTGGCCCCCATGTCCCTGTCACATGATCTGCACCACCCGGCAGGCTCTATGCAGAGGGTGCAGAGATGGGGAGCCCAGACATGGAAAGCCTTGCAATGCTCCCACCATAAAACAAGATGTAACCATGCAGCACAGGGGACAGTCCTTTCTCCAGGGACTGTCCCAGAGAGAGTTCTCCAAGCTAAAAAGAGAGATGCACCTACAATCTGGAGCTCCTGCTAAGCCTGGTAACCAGCTAATCTTGCCTTCTCCTCAGGATGCCCTGGTTTCCTTCCCTTTAGTAAGAAACAGATGAGAAAATTAAGGGTTCCCCTAATGTTTTCCTGGCTCTGGATTTACCTGAGCATGTGCTACCAGTCCAGAGAGACCTGCGCCTGCTCATGATCCACATACACCTCTGACCTTTAGCTTTTTCAGCTGGACCTTGACCTTGAACTCACCTTTGTAGGAAGTTCTTGACATCAAAGGAAATTGCCACCATCTTTTTAATTACTTTATATAGCTCATAGCACCTTTTAGCAGCTTAAAAATCCATGGCTGCATTGGTAAAAACATTTTTGCAGAGCTGGATAGTAACACAGCCATCACACAGAGTCCTCATTCATTCCAAAGGGGAAAAATACCTGTACATGGAGAATCGGGTGGTCACCTCTGTGACAGTGTCAGTCTAACTAGGCCACAGGGTGCCAGATATTAGGTCACACATTATTCTGGGTGTGTCTACAGGGGTGTTTTTTGATGAAATTAACTCATATTATAGACCAAGTTAAGCTAGTTGCCCTCCTTCCTGTGAGTGGGTCCCACCCAATCAGGTGAAGACTTAAGCCCCTGCTAGTAGCAGGGAACTCCCCTGCCTAACTGCTCAAGTTAAAGCATTGTTCTTTTTCTGCCTTCAGACTCGAACAGAAAAATCATCTCATCTATATCTTGAACCTGCATGCTTTCAGACTGGGACTACACGTCAACTCTCTGAGTCTCTACCTTGCTAGATCTTAGAACTTACCAGTTTCCATAATCATGTGAGCCACCCCCCACCATATGTGTATGGGTGAGTGAGTGTGTGTGTGTGTGTCTCCAATTTTTCTAATAATGTTTATAAGGATGAAATATCTGAGATTTGTTTAACTCTTTAAAAAAAGAAGAAAAGAAAGAAAAATGAATTAAATAACAGAATCTTACAAATGAATATTGCTAAAATTTTCATAAATTTGGTAATAGATATTTTGGAGTTCACTGGAAACTGAATGTATATTTGATATTATTCATAATAAATTGGATACAGTACATATTAAACATGTATGCCACTTTGTGCCTAAGTAGATTTTGCTGTTTTCATCAATATAAACAGTATTGTTGGTGAGCATTCAGTGCATGTATGAAATCAGCAGGAGGAGGGATAAGTGACATCCCTGGTGCCTTGGTCTTTTTGAGATTCAAAATAGGAAACAGCTCAGTTTAAAAAGAAGAGAATGAGACAGTTGTTGACCAAGTATAAGGGGTAAGTTATGCTTCTTAGCCAGGCTTGGTGGCACACACCTGTAATCCTAGCACTTTGGGAGGCTGAGACAGGAGAATCATGAGTTCAAAGCCAGCCTCAGCAATGGCGAGGAGCTAAGCAACTCAGTGAGACCCTGTCTCTAAATAAAATACAAAACAGGGCTGGGGATGTATTTCAGTGGTTGAGAACCCTTGAGTTCAACCCCCAGTACCAAAAAAAAGTTATGCTTCTTTTTTTTCCCCAGTGTTAGTTTAAACATCAGCTATAACAAAGATGACTCTTAAATTTGAGATCATCTTCATGTTGGGCACTCATGGAGTTTCTTAGCAGGACTGACTGATTTAAGTTATACTGAAGTTACTCCTGGCAGAAGGCAGTGGAATTCCTTCTCTAACCCATATCTGAAATACTCTCATAATGTTTCCTCCAGGACCAATATTAAGAGGATTGGCTTCAAGACACATGTGTCAGCACATGAAGGACAAGTTTTTTTCTAAGGTGAGAAAGACAACAGTATCAGTGGAAATGTACACAACTGGATCCAAAGTCTGGGATCTAAATCACCAGTGAAATGACTTAGACAAATCACTTTTTCTCTCTAACTCTGTAGGGTTCTTGCTTTTTTTTGTAACAAAATGGGATGGGTATGTAAATTGTATAGTCCCTTCTGCCCAGGCTTTCTAAAAGCTCTGTGGGGACAGAGACCTTGACGTGCCTATTTACCATTCCATGCACAGCATCAGGCACAGTTCCTTGAACATAGGAGTCAAATTTACACTTAATAAAGGAAAAAATAGAATATCAAACAATTGGTTTTACTTGGGCATAACTCCAAAAGCTTTTAGGCCAGGAAGGTTTCTGATAATTGTCTATTTCCTTGCCCTGTATCTTTTTGTGTTTTATCTCCTTTCTTCTCAACAGAATATAGGAGAGAGAATGGCTTATATCGCACTATGACCACTAGATGGCAGAACGAACCCATTGCAGAATCATCCCCAAAGCAGCAGGGCCTCAGGCCAGCTGCTCCAATTGTGCCTGCTTAATTGAGCACACCATAAAGGGTTACCACAACCCTGGCTGGTGGTCTTTTACTGTATCCCCTTCTTTTGCTTTTGATTATAAGAAATCTATATGAGTTTTACTGTTAACAAGAACATAAATATTCTATTATTTCAATCCTGATATACTGATAATGTCTTTATTTAAAATTTTGCTATTGCCATCATGTATTTTTCCAATTCATTTTGATTTTTTTAAAATGCTACATAAAAAATTTTGTCTTCATTTCCGAATTTTCGTCACTCAAGACAAGTTTCTTGCTCTCCTCACCTTAGCCTTATATAAAAGAGACTGCTTCCAATGGCCAAAAGAAACAATTTACAAAGAGAACCGGTCAAAACCTGGTGGGAGACACTGAAAGTGTCACATTGGAGAGCTCAAACACAAATAGGAGCTCAGTGATAACAAATGTTTGGGGAATGAATGAGAACACCAGTCCTTCAGTCTGGGACCTCAGAGTACAAGCACATGAGCAAAGAGGCTTCCCTTGCTCTTCCCACCACTTGTGTTCACCCCTTCCAGGTCTTACTCCTTGTCCCCTTGTGCTTCAGAGCTCTGCCTGCTTCACTGGGTGCTACATTCCAAGCTACCTCTCACCTTCTCATTTTAAATGTCTTTTCTCTCCCTGTCACTCTTCTAACAGACGTCTCCCTTCCTTCTCTCTCTTATCTTGCTTTTACTAGAGCCCAGAGGAAGTAAAAAGATAGGATGGCTGGGAAGAGAAAACAGGGAGAGATCCAAGAGCGGACAAATCAAAGAGCTCAGCCCCAGAAGCCAGATGCCTCCATTAGGATACAGGCTCCTGGGCACAGAAGGTCCCCACTGGATTTGGCATAGTTTCTTACACCAAACAGGCCCACAGTAAAATTAGTCAGTATTGGTATATGGATGGGACTCCTGTTAGTTAGCAACGTGTTTACACAAATAATGAAAAGTTATAAAATGAAGAAATTCTAAATAATGTCCTACATATTCCTGTTTCCAGGTCTTTACCAAGTGACAATATCCACTAACAACTGTAGATGGCTCCTTCTGCCCCTCTCCACTCCTTCAGGAGCTTGGGAAGGCATAGAGGTCAAAGGGTGAGGCTTTCCCCAAGGTCCAGTCACAGTGAAGCCATGGGCACCTCCCAGGCTTCTTTTCTGTGCTGGTGAAAACACTCACTGTGGGTGAGGTCAGGGAAGGGGTCTGTTTGCTCACTGAGGAATCCTGTGCCTGCTATCCTGGCTTTGCTCCTCCAGCCTCACTCTGTGCTTCCTTCTCTCTGGCCTGGGGAGGTCCATCACCAGAGCTCCCAGCCAGTGAAGCTCTGGGGTCAGAGGAAGGTTAGAGCCCTTAGTTCCCTTCTTGTAAAGGTATCTGCAGATGACTTGTCTCTAGAAAGAGGTCACTCCTGCCCAAAGGCAACACAATCCACAGTTCTTCTCTTCACAGCACAGGGCAGCTCTGCTGCTGTGATAGTCGGTGGAACCCTCAGATCCAGCACATGGGCCCCTAACCAAACTTACCTACGCTCCCCTCTTGTAGAATGTGCTGGGTATGTAGAACCCTGAATTCTCCACTCAAGTTGATCCAAGCCAGCTTCCTGGGTCTGTGCAGGTCTTGTCCTGTTGTGTTCAGGATGAGCAGAGGGTTGTGGCACTGGGGTACCCACTCCCAGACCAAAGGTGACCAAGGGGTAGTTATTTGTGGAACTATGAACAGTTTGGATGCCTTGGCTGGGGTGCCTGTCCAGGAGCTTGCAGAGGGTTTTGTGTATACAACTGGGGGAATGACGAAGAGGAAGAGGAGCCAGCACTGTCCCTCATCACCTGGCTCTGGTTCCATGGTCTGTGATTTTATATGCAGACATGGCATTCAAGGTCATTATGTAAGTGTCCTATTTGCTGTAAGAGAGAATAAAGCAAATTTTATCAACAATGTCAGCTGGAGTTATAACTTTGAAATATCCTGGTTGGTGCTCTGTGGACCTCCAATCTGTGTTCTTGCCATGGGAAGACCAGTCAAGGGAGGGCTGACTACTGGTTCCAGTCACCACTCCACTAGCCCACGAGCCTTCATAGTCCCCCTCATCCACACCTTTATAAGTAGTCCCCTGGTTTGTAAACTCTCCTTGAATTATCTCAGTCTGAGTGTGCCTTTTGTTTTCTATTGGTGCCCTGACTGACGGACATCACAAAAACCTAAAAATACCTGACACATAAGATCTCAATTTGAAAGAAAGTTATTAACTTGAATGAGTTGAAAATGGAAAAGAAATAAACCCTCATGTAGAACTAATAGGAACTAAACTCTCACCAAGGTGCAACTCACATCAGGCAAAGCACAGTGGGTTAGGTCGAGGTAATGCTCTAAGGGATATGTGTCCTGGGAAGATGCAGACATGCCAAGTGCAAGGAGGAGAAATTTCCAGATCCTTGGATGGGACACCTGGTACAATCATACTGGGCCATTGCACTTGAGGGTGCGTGGGCCACTGAGCGCTTCATCTTGTTCCTCTTGTCCAAGATCATTAAAATTTAATTTTGAAATGTTTGTATAGAAACATCCCAAAGATTTTATGAAAGTTCTGATGAAGCTATCACCATTCAAGTATGATAATTTTGATTGGACCCTTCTGATTGAGTTGTCCTCGTTTCTGGAACTTTATAGAAACTTCCATGGGTATGTCTCCAGTTTACTATGTGTCCCTCAACAATATACTATGTATTACTTTCTCCTGGCTTCATTCATATATTCATTTAAAATTATCTAAGGAGAACTAAAATGCTTCACAATTATTGTAGTAGCTGGGGAAACAATGCTGAGAAAGATGGCAAGGTCCTTGACTTGTAGAAGGTAAGTTCTAGTGGGACAGACAAGGTAACATTCAGAGAAGCACCATGCAGTCAACTAATTAAGGACACAGAACTGGATGAAACACACATACCTGTCCTACAGGTTTTATATACTGGGAGGGTAGACAGAAAAAAGCAAGGATAAGAATTCATATATATGTATGTGATTTACACTGGGTTCCCTAAAATACAGAACTTGAAGAAGAGCTTCTGGCAGGAATAAGGGAGAATTGGATGAAGCCGGCCAAGGAGAAAACACACAGGGATGGGTCACCAAGCTAGCTATGGCTTCATCAAAAGCACCACTGTGTCCAATTTTGCTTCAGCAGGCATGAGGGAGCAGGGGTGGCTACTTCAGAGAGCCTCACTGCCCAAGGCAGGGACATACCTTGCTGTCTGCCAAGATGGAACCTGCCCTCAGGATATTCAAACCCTCCCTCTGTGGCTCTCCAGAATGTAGTGGGTGCCAGGCAATCTTCCTAGGGGCCTTCAGTGACCATAAGAGTATGTGTGGCACATCCAGGATGGTGCATAAACTGGGTCCAGAGTGTAGTTAGATAGCATTACGTGTCATGAGGACACTAGGCTGCAAACGGTACAGGGCACATAAGAATGACAAAGATTTGAAATGTTAATGAGCAGTCAGGTAAGACCCACTGAGTAGGATATGGCCCTTGATTAAGTATTTGAAAACATGAGAAAGTGAGCCCAGAGAGAGAAACTTAGGTGGAGAGAAAGAGAACAGTGGGGCCCATGAGTCTGCAGGGGATGAGCAGTGAGAGCGTAGGGGAGCGAAGGACAGGGAACCAAGGAGGCTGCCAAGGAAGCTACTGGGCCTGGGAACCCAGGCAAGAAGCCAAGGTGACTTGCACTAGATCAGAAATGTCAGAAGTGCCTAGAGGATGGTCAGATCTCAGATGGACTTTTGGGCATTTGGTAGGAAATACATGTGGAGTAGAAGAGAGAACACTATATGCCAGAAAGGCTGGAGCCACCATTGACCTTGACTGGGACAGGGGGGAAAGTCTGAGAGAAGCAGCAGAGAGGCCACAAAAGTTCCATTTGGGGACATCCAAGTGGAGATATCAGGTTATCACCTGTACAGATGATAATGGAGCTCAAGGGTGAGTGAGGTCCTCAGTGGAGATGTACTTATTGGACCTGTTAGGAAATAAATAATTATTAAAACCAGAAATCAAATAAGATCATTTCAAATGGAGAAGTTTGGTGAGGAAAAGTAAATAGAGTCATGAAATCACAGGTCTTGCCATGGAAGGAGCTTCCTGGGGAGGACCATCAGAAGACCGCTCTGCACAGGTAAATGGCAGGCGGAATTGTGAAGAATTGTGTCCCGCCCATAATCCCACTTACAAGATGCTTGGAGAAAGGCAAGTTCCAGATTGGAAATTTTAGGTTTTAGAAATAGCTACAGTGCACATACCTCATCACACACAGTACCCTGGGCAGAGTCTGGGCACCACCTCACCATCAGTCATCAACATTGCTGCAGGAAACATTGATTTATCTCACTAAGCAGCATAAATCAACAACGGCCTCATGTCAGAACACATTTTGCTGCTACACAAGCTGGCAACAAGCCTATTTTTTTTCTCTTCACTTTGCCATGCAAGGCACTGTTTTCAACATCCACACGCATTAATTAATTCACTTAATAATTTAATCTTCCTCGCTGCTCCAGGAGGCAGAGATGCTATTAGTATCACCTCGCTGCATCTGAGAGAAGGGAGGTGCAGATGGTTTGTCTGCATCCCTGTGGCTGCAGAGCCCAGCTCACTGGCTCCTGGGTCAGCCTCTTAGCTGTCACACTACAAGTAGGTGCAAAGATCCTGAGGTGGAAGCAAGCATAGGGTGTTTGAGGAAGCAACTGCTGCAGATGATGAACAGGAAGAAGTATAGGACCAGACAGAAGAACCTGGCAGGGCCCATCCTGTGAGTTCTCTGTGAAGCTGAGATTCCTGTGCACACGTCTTTCTTCTGTATGTTTGTTTATGAACAAGTTAACCTGAAAAATGTCTTCATAAATTCATACTGGCCGCTCTAGAGGGAAGAGAGTGAAAGAATATTATTTCAGCAGGATGAGATCAGCCACACATCTCAAATTCCTGGTCTGGTCTCTGCAACCTCAGAAATCCCTAACAGCATCTTGAGGATTTCAAGTTTGGGGAACTGTAAAAGTAGGAATCTGGGCATCTTCTTGACCCCAAATTGACCATATTTAAGTAAAAAGCATGATCACCCCAAAGCTTCATTTGCCACTTGCAATATTGTCCCATGTGTCTTCTCTATTTCCTCACGCACACACTTTATCCTTTGTTAACTCCATCTCTACCTTTGTGTGGCTTCAGGCTTCTTACAGTTTTAACAGTGATTTCTACTACATGGTAATGATTCCTTCAGAGCCCCTTGCAACCCATCTGTTTTTATTACAATAAAGATGACACTATGTGTATGCACCAGACTATGAAGCCACAGAAAGCCATTTTCCCTGTGTCCTTCCCAATCCAATAGAATTTGGGGACATTAGGCCTGGCAAATTCATCCATAGGCTCCTGGAAGGAAATTTTTCTTGATAGAATCACTGCTGTGTGGTATTGAGATATCCTGAAAGATTTAAATAAAGATGCAATACAGATAGAGGCACTTACTTGCTAGGATGTAACAACGTTTCTTATCACAGCCTCCTAAATAGTTCTCCCCAAACTGCATTCAACCACAGCATTCCCAATGTCACTCTTTTCTTGCCTCAGGCATGAACTGTCCAGGACAGTAGCATGAGCTACGTGAGCTGCTGAGCACTGGAAATGTGGCTCATCCAAATTGAGGTGTGCCACAAAATACACACAATGTCAAAAACTTAGTCCCTCAAAACCAAAAAAAATGAAATGTATCTCAATAGTCAGTTTTATTTTGATCATATATTAATAGGATTATATTCTGGGTATATTGGGTTTAGTTAAATTTGTCATTAAAATTAGTATTTTAATTTTAAAATGTAACTACAAACTGTAAATGGAGAGAGAGAGAGACAGAAAAAAGAAAGACAACAAGGAGGGAGGGAAGGAAAGGAAGGAGGGAAAAGAGAAAGAAAAATTATGTCTTAACACCATTACCTGTTTCCTCTGTCTGTCCTGATTCTAGGTTTCCAGGACTCAAAGTCATTTCTATCATTCAAGGAAGTCCCTGTACTCTTAACTGTAGCCCACAAAGTCACTTTTATCTCTGAGAAAAGAAATACACTATGTGCTTCCTTTGATCAGCTGCGTGTGTCCTCTGATCTCCTGAGTCACCCCAGCCACATCTCATGCAGGTGGAGACTCTCCTTGTGAATGTCACCTGGAGGGATGGGAGACCTGCTTAGCTCACTGGGGCTTTTAAGACTTATCTGAAATAGCACAAGTAGAAGGCCTGGAGCCCCATTTGGCTGGGGTATGATTCATTTAAAAATACTACTAATGGGGGCATTAATTATCTTCTTCTTGCAAGGACTTATAGATGTGTAGAAAAAGAATGCACAGGGTTTTTCTGCTTGGAGTATTTCTGAATATCATTAAAGATGAGCTCTATCTTCCCATCTTGCTAAATATTATAATACGCATAAATGTTATTGTATATCTTTCAAATGACTGTAGATAAATTGTTAAAATATTGCAAACACACCATCTGTAACAGTACCCTTAGAGAGGAAATGAGTTACATCATGGAAAGATACTTATAAAATTCTGAAGATTTGATACTGCCATTTATAAATCAAGTGAAATTATCAAGTAACCCACACATCCAGCCTGTCTCTTCTATTGCACTTTGGAAGTTGATTTTTTTAATCACAGCTTTGAGGGTCTGAATTACCTCTGGACAAATGTATCTTCTCTTTTCAAGCATATACTCTAAAGGGAGGGTTAGTTTGGTCAACACTCATGGAGAAGGCATTTTTCCAATTCTACAACATCAGAAAGTATTTACCTAAATGCTTTTTTTTTTTTTTAAATTACCTTTTCCTCCACTATGCAAGATGCCCTAAAGTTTTGGGGGTTTTTTCTTTCCAGCTCTACAAAGGACTTGAAGAGTCAGGGCTTAAGACTTTAAAGGATTGTTGATAGCAATGCTCAGCCACAAAGATGACTTAGTAGTCTCTGCTCTTGTTTTATCCACTGATTGTCCAGAACACAGACCACAAAACTGGCTCAGCCTTAGCTTTCCTGATCATATGATGAGAGCCATGTGTTTTCTGGACAAGTGCCTCCTTGGTAAGGCCCCAGAGCATGGACTTTACAGATTCTTCTATTAAGCCCAGGGATTTGGATAACCCTTGTGGAAGAATTGCTAATCCTTGTCATCTAAGTACACAAGGGGAGGACGATTCACAAACAGGCAAAGACATTTCTATCATTCTTAGGGGGCTCAGGATAGCAGAGCTTAGCATGACTGCAGGGGCCTCCTTGCCAGGAAGCACTGGTGGGTCCAGGGCCTGCCCTGCCTCCACCCCACAGAGCAACTTCCCCTGCCCTGCCCCCACCCCACAAAGCAACTTCCCACTGAAGTCAAGATCCAGATTAGCGAGAGCAGTGTGTGTCCATAAAGAGAACAAAAAAGGGGGAATTTCTTTTAGTAGCTAAAATTATTCCATCCCATAGTCCCTGCACAGCCTGGCACATTGTGGGAACACAACACTTGAAAAGATTGTGTTTCACACAGCAGAAGAACACCTGCTTTAGGCAAAGAATTCAGAGAAGGCATGAGACCTGCTAGGCAGGTCATTTTCCATCTCTGATTTCTCAAGTATCCACCCTTCTTTCTTCCTTAATTGCAGAATCCTGGACAAATGCTCAGCAGATAGCACCCCACTGTCCCCTCTGCTGATCCAGATACACTATCTCCCAAGGAACCCAACAGAGATCCTGCTAACAGTTTTGAGGATCAAGTTTTCCCATCTCCCAAAACCCTACCAAAAGACCATGCATTATTCCGAGTTCTCCAGGGAAGCAGGACCAGCGAGCTCTGCATTCAGATGGTCCTCAACTTACAGGTTTTCAACTTTTTGATAGTGTGAAAGCAACAAGCATTCAGTAGAAAGTATTAAATTAAACTTTGAATTTTGATGGTTTCCCAGGCTACCACTATGCACTGCAATTCTCCTGTGATGCTGGGCAGTGGCATCAAGCCATGCAGTCACAAAGGTGAAAGACAGTATCTACTCTCCAGTGTACTGTGTGAAGCTGCAGTGGTTATCAAGCTAAGTTATGATGTTTAGAATGCTAGGGTTATTATATGCATTTCTAATTTATGATAGTTTCAGTTTATGATGGGTTTATTGGGACATTAACCTGGGTAAGTTGAGAACCATCTGAACATACTGAGGAATTATAAGGGATAGGCTTGTGAGATGTGATGGAGGCTGAAAGGTTCAAAACCTGCAGGCTAGAGACCCCAGGAAGAGTTGAGGCTGCACTTGGAGTCAAAGGCAGCCTTCTTGTAGAATTCCTGCCTCTCAGGGGAGGTCTGTCTTTCTCTTAAGGCCTTCAACTGATGCCCAAGCCCTGTGCCCCTTATGGAGGGTAATCGGCTCTTCTCAAAATCTGCCAATTTAAATCATAATCTCATATAAAACATACCCTCTTTGAAACATCTAGTGTTTGATCAAATATCTGAGTACTGTGGCCTATCCAAAATGACATATAAATTAACCCTGACAAGCCACCTAACAGAAAGACTTCGGAGAAAAGTAAGAGTCAACATAGGCGCGTGCCAGGGTACACACTGTCCATTCATCCTTAGGAGCTGGTGGGACTGGTCAGGGCATCACTGTCCCCACTGTCATCCAGAGAAGATGTCAGCATCCCTCTTTCATGGTTGTTGATGGTTGTCCAGTTCTGAGTGCCTGTTCTGAGACTTCCCAGAGCAGGGTCACTGTGGGAAAGATAAACCTTCTGAGATTTAAACAATTAACTCAAGATGGATCCTGTGCCTAAAAGCAAAGCCAAAACTATAAAACTCTTAGAAGAAAATATTTAGAAGATACTATTCTTAGAAGTTAAAACCAGAAAATAACAAACAATATCATGTTTGGCTACATACATGTGTGGTAAAACCATAAGAAATGCATGGGAATAAAGTCAGGACAGTGGTTAATCCTGAGGGGTGTGGCAGGAAATACACCAGAGAGGCCCTCAGGGAAATTTATGGTTTGGTAACATCATCGGTCATGCAGGCCCCTCCTCAGAGTTCTGGGTTTCAGATTAGTGGGTCCTTCCTGTAAACTTCTAAGTATCAACAATCTCAACTTTTTCTCTGCTCCCAAGCTGGAGCCCGGGAGCTGCTTCCTTTGGCTGCTGTCTCCATAACACCTCAGTGTTTTCTCTTCGCCCTTCAGTCACCAGCTGACAACTTCCCAAGTGCCTAACAATTTTTTTAAGTGCTGGGAATCGACAACAATTCTTTATATTTGATTCCCTTTGTTTAAATAACTAGTGTTTTAGTCAGCTATTTCACTACTGTGACTAAAGAATCTGACCAGAACAACTGTAGAGGAAGAAAAGTTTATTTGGGGGCTCACAGTTTCAGAGGTCTTAGTCCATAGAAGGCCGGCTCCATTCCTCAGGGCTCGAGATGAGGTTGAACATCATGGTAGGAGAGGGTGGCAGAGGGAAGCAGCTCACATCATGGTGATCAGGAAGCAGAGAGAGATCTCCACTCTCCAAATACAAATACATACACCAAATCACACCCTAATCGATACCTCCTCCAGCCACACCTCACCACTTCAGTTACCACTCAGTTAATCCCTATCAGAGGATTCAATCACTGATTGGGTTAAGACTCTTACAATCCAATCATTTCTCCTCTGAACCTTCTTGCATTTTCTCACACGTGAGCTTTTAGGGGACACCTCATATTCAAACCATAATAACTAGTATTATTGTAGTCAGCTGATTGGACCTTGATTGATTTTTTAAAAATTCCTTTGATCAGGTCATAATAGCCTATAAGTGCTCATTTTAGCATTCTTTATAATAAATGATAAATATAACAAACATTCCTTTCTATTAAGTTGTTCATCATTTCCAAGATGAAGAGTTTTTTTCATCAGATCACATTACTGCCCTGTTTAGAACCCTCAGTTGGTTTCCTACAGTGCTGGGAAAATATCCAAATCCCAAACCGGGGCTGAAGGGCTCTCTATAACACCCTCAACACTACTTCCATGGTGGAATTTGATTGCAACAATGTTCAAGCACATGTTACAAGCTTTTAGACCAATGTCCTTTGATTAAGGATGCTTTCTTTTCCTACTCTACCTCCCATATGCTTCCTTCTAATGCATGAGAGAAGCCTGCTGGAATAATGAGCATAAACCACCCCAGGAGTTGTTAGCAAGTGTCACCTGCCGGCTTTACACACAGGCAGCGTATACAGAAGTCAGCTGACCAAAACATATCATTCCCTTTCATAGCAATAAATAGTATCCCTCTCATTATAGGGAGAAGTTTTCAGGAAAAACAGACATACACCACTTTAGAGGAAATTCATACCAACACAGGTTGGTTTTATATGTGTGTGTGTGTGTGTGTGTGTGTGTGTGTGTATAAACACACACATATATAAACTATTTATATACACATAAACTGTTTATATACATATAAACAGTATTTTTATATGTGTGTAGATATATGTATATGCTCATTTTACATATATAAAATTTTATATATATATGTGTGTGTGCATGTGTATATATATAAATAAATTCAGGTCTTTGAAGAAGACCGACATCATGTAAGTGAAGGACAGTATTCACTTCCCCTTCCTGTAACAAGATTATATAACTCTAGTCATGGACCTGTGACTTGTACCTCCTGCAGAAACATGTGCTTCCTACACTCTTGACATTGAGCTTACCCTTATAACTTGCTTTGGCATAGTCATGTGAGCAGCTGTGATGGACCCCATAACCAAGCATAATTCCTAAGAGTCCTTGTGTGTTTCTGTCAACCCTCTTGCTCTTTTTCTTCTGCCTCAAGAAAGGAACCGTCCATATTAATATCCTTCCTTCAGCCTCCTAGGATAAAAGGCGCGTGGAGAAGAATAGAACCAGCCCTGAACTTCAGTCAACATAGAAGATAAACAAGAAACACACTTTGGATCTTCTGATCCACAGCAATTTCTGGGATCACTTGTTACCACAGGACAGAAAATAAATACAAGGAACAAGATTAACAATCTGAATAAGAGCAGAAATAATTTAAGAGACAGAAATAATTTAAGAGACAGAAAAAAATTTAATTTTATAACAAGAAGCTTCAGAACATTTTGAGAAAATACATTCATAATCAAGATTATGATTTTAAAAAGTCATTAAAGATTTTTAAATAATGTGTAAAATATTATCTAAAACACAAATTTAAGTGATGGGCTATACAATAAAATCAGCATAGTGGCAACCAGGTGATCTAAAGCAGGGCTTCTCAATTTGATTTTGTTTACTGGTCACCTGATAATCTTGTAAAAATGCAGATTCTAATTTAGTGAGTTTTAGATGCAGTTAGGAATTGCATTTATAATTGAAAATTCTTAGGTGATTTTGATAGTATTGGTCCAAGATTCAGAATTTCAGAATCACTGTTCTAGATTCTTACTACTCAAAGTATGGCCCAAAGACCAGTAGTTTCAACATCACCTGGAAGTTAGTTAGACATGTGGTACTGATTCTTGGACATATTTGTGGTCTCCATTTCAGTAGCATCAAAATCACCAGAGGACTTGTTAGAAATTCAATGTTTTGGACTATACCCCAGGAACTACTGAATCAGAAACTCTGAGGGTAAATCCCAACAATTTTTCTAACAATTTCCCTATCCATGATTCTAATATATGCTGAAGTCCAAGAACAACTGATTTAGAAATAATAAGGGATGGCTGTTTAAAAAGATGTGTAACATATAACAGAAAAGACAAGTAAAAAAAAATGTGTGAAGAAAGTAAAATGAACTGTCAAAAGAAGTCAAAGATGAGGAGAAAATACCTGATAGTGGTAAGAAGGGAAGTTTCCAGATTAAAGGACTCATGAACATTAAGCAAGATTAATAAAATCTTCACATCTAGATTCTGGTATGTAAATGTGCAAAGAGATGGTTTTCAAATTGTTTGTATAGGAAACATTTTTACTCAATGAATCTCAGGCAATTCATTTACACTTTTAATGTGTAAACTCCATAACTGAAGCTGGTATTCCTAGCTTCCCACCCCAAGATGAGTAATATGAAATTAAAATGAGTAAAGATTAAAGCTTCTCAGTTTCCCTTCCACCTACTCTTCAAACTGCTTTAAAAATATTTCTTTGGGAAATTATTTGATGTTTTCATAGTTGTCGTAGAACACTGGGATAAAACAGGTATGATTTCAGATAAAAGTGATAGTCTAAGGGCCTGGGGTGGAGCTCAGAGGTAGAGCGCCTGCCTAGCATGTGCTAGCTAGGTCCTGGGTTCAATCCCCAGCACCAGCACTGCAAAAAAGGAAAATAAAAAAGAACTGAAAAAGTGACAATTTTTTCTTCTTGATGGCATAAAAGTAGTTGTGCTTTGTTATCTTTTAATATGTACCTTTTAAAAATAGAAGTAATTTTAACTGCTAAGTTTTAAATCTTGCTACAATTTGTTTAGCAGTTTGGAGTCTAGCAATATAAATATTCAACTGTGTAGTTTACTTAATATTAAAAACACATACATCAAAATAAAAAAAGGTTATAAGACTTTAGACAACAAATTTATTCCTTGAAAGGCTTTTCTTTTTGATAAATCAAAGAAATCGAAAATGTTTCATTTTTAGAGGGAGAAGTTCCTAATACATAGTGGATTTCCATGACCCTTTTACAATTTGGTTATTAACTCATGTGACTCAACTCCAAAATCATTGAGCAATTATTATAATCCCCCCAGGCTATGAGGAAGTGACTGGTTTTGCCCTCATTAAGTTTATACTCTGTTGAAAGCAAACAAGGAATGAACTCATTACTAGTCAGTGCTACAGAGAAAATGAATAGGATGCAGAGAATAACAAAAAGTTTGAGGAGTCATCCTTGCAAGGGGTGTTCAGTAACTCTCATGGAAGTAGAGACCCAAAGGGGCATAAGCAACCACCCATGCAAAGTGAAAGAATACAATAGGAAAGAGCAAATATAAAAGTCTTCGGAGGTGACAGAGTACAGGGTGTCCTAGGAAGTCAAAAGATACAAGGGGCTAGGCAAGGGAGAGGCCCAAGATGGGCAAATAAAACCAAACAGAGATCAGATGTGAAACAGACTATTGGAAGGAGTAATGAAAAATCATGGAGAGTTTCATGCAGGAAGACACATTTTTAAATTTGCATTTTTTAAAATATTACTTTGTTTACCCAGTGGAATGGCTATTATTTAAAAAAAAAAGTAACACATGTTGGCAAGGACCTGGAGAAGCTGAAATCCTAGTGTACTGCTGGTGAGAATGTGGAATGGTGCAGCTGCTGTGGAAAACGGTATGACAGTTCTTCAAAATATTAAAAATAGAATTACTATTTGATCCAGCATTCCCACTTCTCTGCATCTACTGAAAAGAATCCAAAGCAGCATCTCAAAGAGAACTTGCACAACCATGTACATAGCAGCCCAGAGATGGAGGCAACCCACAGGTCCATCGATGAATGAATGAAAAAACAAGATGTAGTCTCTACATACAATGAAATATTATTCAGTGTTATAAAGGAAAGAAATCTTGGCACTACACCATGGATAAGTCTTGAGGACATTATGCTAAGTGAAATGAGCCAGACATAAAAAGACAAGTATAGTCAGATTCTATCTACATGAGGTATCCAGAGTATTCAAATTCAGAGATACACAGTGAAAAAGTGGAATAGTGTTTGCAGGGGTAGGAGCAAGACGTGGAGACAACTATTTAGTGATCAGAGTTTCAGTCTGGAAGATGGAAAAATTCTGAAGATGGATAGTGGTGATGGGAACACAACACTATGAAAGTACTCCCACTACTCCTACTGACGTGTCCCTTTAAGATGGTTAGAATGGTAAATGTTATGTTAAGTATATTTTACTATGATTAAAAAAAATGCTGGTGGCCTTCAAAACATCCACATCATTCTGGCTGTCATATAAAGAATGGATTGCAAGGGGACAAAAATTAAGTGGAACACCAGCTGGAAGACTGGTAGTGGTCAAGTTGAAAAGAAGATGGAGGCTGGGACCAGAGGGCAAGGGTCCCCCTCCCATTGGGAAGGCCATTTTAATAACTGATTCTGCAATGACAACATGAAGCAAGCATCTTCTAAGACCCCTAGATTCCCATTCCAATGAGTTCCACTGAGTCTGTTCAATTAACATTAAACAAAACTAATGTCCATGAGTGCTGCGTCTGTGCTGTGTGTGAGGCGCACACTTGGGTATCTGGCAGAGGAGGACCAGAGGACCACATTCTAGAGAGTGGGAAGATCCCCCTGTACGTCCACAGGTAGGATTAGCTCAGATTTCCAATTATTTATTTTTGTGGAACTAATACTTTAAAATCACAAGGAAATTAGATACAAATATAGGTTCTGCTAAATATAAACTTGAACACTGAGACAGACATTGAAATACTTCTGAAAACTTGGTTCTTGTTATTTCAACAAATACCAATATCAATTGGTCTTTGTAATTTTACCAAATAATTTCTTTAGTGTAAGTGGATAGACTTCTTATTGGACCTGCATGGCATGTACATATAGAACACAACTAGTAATTACTACTGTTTAAAATATGATCTGTTAAAAGGTCCTTGGTATTGAATATTTCTAAATATACTTATCTGCTTCTAGCTATGCTTCTTCTTAATTTCAGGTTAAGTGTATCTGTAGCAGATATCTACAGATATCTGTATCTGTATTGATATCTGTAGCAGGGGTTGAGCACTCCTTTTTGGAAATGCTTGGGACCAGAAGAGTTTTGGATTGGAGCATTTCCAAAGAGTTTTGGATTGGAGAATTTTTTGCATTTTGGAATATTTGCATATACATAATGAGATATCCTGGAGATAGAACCCAAGTCTAAAGATAAAATTCATTTGTTTCATATATAACTTATATATCTTGCTTGATGGTAACTTCATATAATATCTTTAGTTGCACCTTGCAGAAGTCAAGTGTGGAATTTTCTACTTGTGGTGTCCTGCTGGTGCTCAAAATATTTCAGATTTTGGAGAATAGAGTTTTGGATTAGGGATTCTTAGCCTGTATCAACTGCTCCTGGATATCTTGTAGAGATATAAGAAGAGCTTCCATAGCAAGCCCTCAGGTCTGTATTTTAAAGTGATATGCAATATGTCACAACATAAAAACATGGAAGGATTTTTTTCAAGAATATGTTTGATAGACTGATGGCAAGACGTGAAGTGACTACTTTTTTGTAATACCTATGTGCAATATTTGAATATCGTTTTTCTATCCTCATAACCTGTTCAGGAGGATTTTCTTTTATGTTATACATGAAGGCTTGGCTGAGGGGCCACTCTTCACCTTTACTTTGGCTTTTCTCTCCTCTCTTCACCACTTAGGAAAACATGTAAGTACATTACTCAGTGAAATATTTTAGTGTGTGTTATTTCATTCTGTTCTGTCCTAAAATGAACATTCTAAAACAATTCCCACTGGCACATGTACAAACAGCTTCCATTTGTGAAACAATGCCCTTCTGGATTTTAACTCTCTGACTTCCTGAAAGTTTTTTCCAAGGAAAAAAATCTGAAATGGTGCATTCTCTTTGCTCAGATACAATTGTTACTTCCTAATGAACTAACAATTCAGAAATTTTTACATCTTGTTCAGCAGTCAAAGTTCTGCAAACTATCTGTGTAACAGCAGCAGAAAATAAGATGACAAAGAGGGAAACGTCTCCACAAATCCTCTGTGGACCACTGTGTAACCTTGGACTGTGCATCAGGAAAATCTTGATTCTAATTGGAAACATACGCAGCCTTAATGCTTTTGCCAGCTGGGAAGCTGAAACTTTGCAAATGTGAGCAGAAAAAATGTGCTAGATGACTTTTCAATGGAGGGGCTTTAAAAACTGGTATTTTCACACAGCAATTCCTGCACAGCAAATAACTCACTAGTTAAATTAACTGTTTCTAAGAGCTCTAAAAAAGAAACAAATTAGAATAATGTTGGGACGTTAATCTTTGATTTGTTTGCAATGAAAAAGTAATTTGCTTCACTAGAGTCTCCTGCAACATGAGGACCAGGAATGGAGTTTTATTTTTCCTGTATTTACTTGGGATTCCAGATTAAACCAAATCACAGCTTTCAATTTCACCTAGACCATTAAGCATATTCCATCCTCACTATGAGTAACAGTGAACAGTGGTCCCTCTTTAAAGACTCCAATTAAACTAATTATGTTCTTGCTTTGTTTTGTTTTGAATTTTTTTGTTTTAAAATTTTGGGTGCATTATAATTATACATAATAGTGGGAATTCATTATGCCCTATTCATACACACACATAAATATAATTTGATCAATCTCATTCCCTAGTACCTTCTCTTTCCCTCCCCTCCTCCTTCCTCCTGGGCAACTTGCTCTACTATACTGATCTCCTATTTTTTTTTAATTTCAATTAGTGTATTATAATTATTTATATATATTATGTATACACACATATATATATGTATGTATATATATGGGATTCATTGTGGTATATTCATAATGGACATAACATAATTTGGCAGATTTCATTCCCCAGGACTTTCCCATGTCTTCACCTCCTCCCTCCCACTTGATAGCCTTTCTCTACTCTATTGGTCTCCCTTCTATTCTCATGAGATCTGCCTTTTCCTATTTCTTTTGCTCTCTCTCCCTCTCTACTACTCTTCCCCCCACCCTCTCTGTCTGACTTCCACATGTGAGAGAAAACATTCAACCCCTGATTTTCTGGATCTGGTTTATTTCACTTAGCATGATGTTCTCCAGTTCCATCCATTTAACAGTAAATGACAATTTCATTCTTCTTTATGGTTGAGTAAACTCCATTGTATATATATATCATATTTTCTTTATCCATTCTTCTGTTGATGGGAATCTCAGTTGGTTCCATACTTGGCAATTGTGAACTGTACTGTTATAATATTGATGTGCATATATCATGGTAATATGCTGATTTTAGTTCTTTTGGATAAATACCAAGGTAACTATGCTTTTAATAAGTCAAAAGCAAAAGGAATTTTATACATATGTATGTATATACATATATCTTAAGAATCATTCTATTTGAAAAGAAATGATTTTTTATCACTTTTATAAGCACCAAATTGCTATTTAACCTTCTATAAAATTATAATATGAAATTCATAGATTCTATGATTTTCTTTAGCCAGGGTATAGCACAGTTCTTGAAGACATTCTTACAAAGCATTTTTTATTTTGACATCTGTGTCAAATTTAAGGAGTAAAACTGACTCTTTCAAAGCACAAATAGCTATATAAATGTCTAGAATTGTCTTACATGGGTTTTCCAAGTGAAAAAAAAATGCTATTTGGCTCTTATTAAAGTCATAGAAAGGCCGTACTCCAGTGTGTCTCAAACCTTCATGTGCATATAAATGTCTTAGGAACCAAAATGTAGACACTGAAGGACTGCACCTGGCACAGAGCCATTTCTGACAACTTTTCAGGGAATGGAATCCACTACAGTGCATTAAATGATGTACTTGCCTCACTACCTATGCCTCATTCATGTTTTGACATGGGTGTTCCCCATTGATTGTTAAATAAAGTAGAACTCAAACCAGTATAGGTTGTGTGATACCAGCTGGCAGAGGGAAGAAAGCATTTCTTTATGCCAAGGGGGTGGGCTGACATTTAAAACAGCAGCTGGTCAGAGGTGTATCTGCCCAGTGGAGGAATGGCAAGGCTTCTCTCAGCCTAAATTAACATTGTTAGGAAAGATGCCTGAGTACCTTGAGTGTGGAAGCTGAGAACCTCCAGAAAATGGCCTAGAAAGAACCACAAGAACGGACAGAATATTGAGTTATTCCCCACATGGAAAGTCACCAACACTGGGGCAAGTGGAAGACTGAGTGAGGAGAGGCATTCGTTGAGAGGGAGACTGGCCATGCAGTGGCAGCTTGCACTAGTGGGTAGTGCGGTGCCCTCAGTTTGAAGTAGGTAAAGGAGTTTTGAAAACAGATGTCTTAAGGGTACACTGTGCTCTTCTGCCACATTTTCTAGCCCCTACCTTCAGCAAGAGGAATCTTGAGATCAAGGATAAGAGGCTGTGTCCCATATCTGAATCTACACAACAAAGGGGATCAAAACATCAATGGAAGCAGGAAATTGAAGCAAGATGTGACCAGGAGAACTGTGTGCCCAACCCCCATGGAGCCTTAGAGACAATGTAAGGGGAAAAAATTTTCCAATGTAAAAGAGTAGGCCTGAAGTGAATTATATATGAAATTTACAGAATAGAATGTCTCCCATCAAGTACAGGGCTTGGGGTCATCTCAGCAACTGATATTTATGCCCTGTTCATAGAGAAAAGATTGGTTAAAAGCACACACCAAAATGTTGACTATATTTATGAGGGATGGGATTGTGGATGGTATTTGGCTGGGGTGCTTACCTATATTTCATAATTTCATAAATAAAATGTATTATTCTGGAATTGAAAAAAAATTGTATTCCGTTTCACCACTACCACCAAATGATGCCATTTCCCAGCAGAAGCAGTCTTTGAGCAGAGACCTAAAGAATAAGTAAGCATTAGCCAGGGTAAGAATGGGAGTAGGCGGGAGAGTACTTCATGTGATGAGACCTGAGACACAGAGGGCTAGCTGCATTGGATGAGCTGAGAATGTGCTCCTAGAGTGGGGTGAAAAGGAGCAGAATGACTGGCTACGGACACACCAGTAGCTAGGAGACTGAACTCCCAGAGCCTCTGAAGCCAGGGAACCAGTGTGATTTTTACGCTGAGTGCAATGGTGAGTTGTGAAAGGTTAGCAGCAGACGGTGAAATGATGTGACACAAGAGTAGGAGAATGAATGGAGTTGAGGATGTGGGCAAGAAACTGAGCTAGGATTCAGTTAAGAGCTCTTCACAGCTTCCAGGCAGTAGGATACAGTGGCTTTTGACTGATTATCAGTAATGGGTTATAATTGATAGGTCTTAGAGATGGATGACCTAAGGAATAGAAAATTGCAAATACACCCGCTCACACACACACACACACCCCAATCTCCAGAGTTTAGGGCTCAAACATCAAGTGAGTGGAGGTACCATTTTTAAAGATGGAAACTAGGGAGAAATGGGCTTGAGAAAGAAAAGTCCAACTATAGGAATGTTAAGTTTGAAGTGCATGTAAAATATCCACTGAAAGAGATGGGTAGAAAATTTGATTTAAAAAAATTTGATTTAAAAAAATGGCCAAGAGAGGCCATGGATGAACTGGAAGTCTTCAGTGTCTAAGTAGGGAAGATATGTAATTTACCATCCAAACTGGGACAGTTCTGAGAGTAGAGTAGAGGATGCTACTGAGAATTTTGTTGAAACCATAGGTATCGATAGGACTATCTATGAGAGAATATTGCGGGAAAAGAGAAAGATACCTAGAACTGACCTGAATTCCAATATTTATCACTAAGTAATAAGTACAGGAGGGAGGCCTAAAATATAGACAGAAAAGAAAGAAAAAAAAACAAAACAAAACAAGAGAATGGGTGACATGGAAGTAAAAAGAAGAAAAGCATTTTCAGGAGGAAGATTTGCTTAAGTAAGTCAAATAGGGCTAATAGCTCTAATAAGGTTGGTGGAAAATGTCCATTGGACTTAGCAACGTGGAAATCACTGATATCATAAGCAAAAGTAGTTTGGGCAGAGTAGGGGGTACAGAAGTTGAAGATAAAGTAGAGGCTGAGAAAGTAGAAACAGTACATAGACTACTCTCAGAAGAATTTTGGCTGAAAGCAAGAATATAGTTACCTAACAAGAGTCAAGAATATAGAGTAAGTAGAGGGACAGGTGAATTTAGCATAAGAGTTACTGGGGAGTATCTGGATAATGATGAAGATGATCCAGGAAAATCTCTTCTAGTAAAATAAATCTACTAGAATGTACATAGCAATACTACTGTTTATAGTAGCAGAAACCTAGAAATGACCCAAGTATCCACCAATAGGAGAGAACATGAATATTTACACTGTGAAATATTATACAGAAGTAAAAATGAATAAACCACAGTAACACACAACAATGTGGATGGATGTGGGTAACATAAGTGAAAAGAAGTACATATAGTGTGATACACATATTACATATATTATGAGACCCTCTATAAAGTTAAAAATATACCTTGTAGGGTTCTAAATGAATGCAACAAAATTGTATAAAATAGAAGAAAAAGAAATAAGAAACCTGGGATTTTGGATGATGGTCATTCCAAGTCATATCATGTCCGATGCAGGGTGATGGAAAGACAGAGTAGAACTTGGAACCTGGGATCAAGATGAAGATTACTGAAAATTCCCAGCTTGTTTCAAGTGATGGATTTACAGATGTTTACTACATATTAAAAAATGGAAATGGCCATGAATAGATCAATGTTGGGACTATGTTGTAAATCACATTTATAATTAATCTAGGTCTATGTAACTGAGACCCCAATGGCCAGGGTGGGTGTGCAGGCAAGAATTCAGTCCATCACTCCCACAATGACCTGAGATTGTCACAGAAGACATATTGATTGCATAACTATTTCCAACATAACAGTTGACACAGAGGAAAAGACAATGCCACAGGACAGAATCAAAAGCTAAAAAGAGCAAACTCCTTCTGTTTTTACACAAGACAGTTTCCACAGACAGGCATCCTCCTCTTACCCCTTTTTCTGCGTATCAGAGAATATTCAGTTCACCAGTATGAGTTGTGTGAGGCTATTTTATTTTCCAAATTTGCTGTTCATCCTTCTTGCTTCAGTTACAGCAGTCAACTAATTGTCTCATGTGAAAAATGATGAAATAATCTTTCTAAAGTAATTTTATTTGTGATATTTCCATAGATGTAAAACTATACTGCTATTGTGATTTTAACACATTCACAGGATTCATAACCATTGCATTAAGTTCCAAAGCCCTGAAAGCATGCTCAGCAATATTATTGAAACAGATTTTACTCAATTAAATATTAGGTTTTCATTTCTCCCTACATGAACTACTTGATTAAATTTCCTTTTACTGATTTCTGCCCATGTCCCTCATTTATCAAGATAAAATTGCATTTTAAGAACATCTCTTCAACTCTTTGTAATTCCTCCCTAATTTTTATCATTGGCAGATGGATTCCATTGGAGTAATTTCCACTTGCTCCAAATGCTTCAGAAACATATGGGGAGAAAACTGAAACGTGCACTCAACTGAAAGCAAATCACTAGTTTGTTATAGATGAAAGCAAATGCAGTGGAGTAGCCTCAAATGACTGTTTGGTTAGCAGCTGTGACTTTCGCACACAGGAAAACTCCCAGTAGCTTGGCTTTTGTTTTGTCTCCATAACAATCCCCAAACACTCTTCAGATTGGAGAGGGGGTTGCTGATTTCCTAGGGGTTATATTAACCAAATGTTTTCCCTCAAAACAGATTTGGCCTCTAGGAATTCTCCTTCTAGAAGAATCCAAGGCAGTGTAATGCAGTATGCTCGTCAACATCAGCAGTACTGTGACTGTTCACACTGGTTCAGTAAACTGTACAGCACTTTCAGAATAAGCCCAGACAGCTGGCAGCCAGATTTTCAACTCTTCCTCTGGATATCAATTAATTCATTGATTTGTTGATTTATTAATCTCCTCATTAATGTAACTGATTAGAGATCTAGGATACATTCAGTTTCTTGTGGGTTTGGATCTATAAGATCCAAGTCAGCTGGTTATACCCTGAGGAGTTCGCTGTGCTTCCTGCCTCCTGTTTCCATGTTACTTCCCTCCCTTGTGTGGATGCTGCTCTGGAACAGAGAAGCAATGATCATGTAAGCCAAGACTTGTGATTTGTGAGATCCAGCATGTTAGAACTTAAAAGGCTAAGCAGTAAAGGAAATTAGGCTTAGACTCCTGCCATAACAAAAGATTGGAAGGAGACTAGAGAAAAGCCAGACCATCCTGTCTCCACAGATGCAATCTGTTCATAATTGGGAGCAAGACTTTCCATTAGGGGAAAGAACAACTTCAAGGCTGAGTAGTGGAGGAGAAGGAGCACCTTCGAGCTCCCTTTAGGTATGACTAAGAACACCTATTCCTGGCTGCCTTGGTGAAATTTAGGGAACAGCATGCTTTAGGGAAGAAAGGCCCTCAGCACTGGCAAGGCTTGGAAACAACCATCCTACCTGGGGCTCTGCAAAGACAGCAAGCCCCACAGAATTCTCTGTGCTGCTCTGCATGGGAGAGGGATGGTTGCATGGAGTGCTGGAGCTTTGGTGAGCTACCTGGGAAGTCCAGGTTATGTGTTGCTGATGGGGTGTGAAGAGGAAACCAAATGTTTCTCCTGGCAGTGAAGAACAGAACACTGAGAAGCAGTAGGCACGGGTGCATCTTGCATTCCTGGTGAGGGGATCACAGACCCCAGTGGGAAGACATAGCCCAAATGGCACATGGATGGTGTGAGTGAGGCTCAAAGGGAAACTTGGCTGCCTTTGTATGTACTAGCAGGATTGTTATTGATCAGTTCAACAAGTGGACTACTTGTGTTGCCAGAAGATGCCAGGGAGACTGAGAGGATCATCCAGCTCCCAAAGTCCTTCCTACCAACACACAATACCAATTCCTTTCTACATGAAGATGCAAAAGAGAAAGAGTGGAGAGGAAAAAAAAATGATTGAGATAACCTTGAGTTTGAATAAGACAAATCTCTGATGGGACAAAGTTTACCTGGAAGTGAGGAGAATGGGCTTCTATACCAAAAATAATCTTCAAATAGATATTTTCATGTAAAGAATTAAGGTAAATTCTATTTTTAGTCTCTTGGGTTTCTGACTCATGAACTAGTTTCTATATTCAGGAAATCCACAGTCTATCAGAGACAAAAATACACATTTTATTCATAATACTTATTAATATTATCATTAAATCTATTTGTATGCTTAGTGTCGCATTTTCCCAGAAACTTCATAAAGGCAGGGTCCACTTCTGCCCTGTAACCTGTCATGGCCCCACTGCATAGCAGTGTCCAACATATAAGTAGATGCTCAACAATTACTAACTGTATCCATTAAGGTAATTATTTTGTTAGTTATGTTGATAAATATTGTGAATTATTGAAATAATTATTGAAATCATTAATTATATTCTTATGACTTGTATATGCTGGACATTATATCGAGCCCTTCACACACATCAGTTATTACTTGAAAATGAAGAAAGTGAAACTAAGAAAGGAAATAAAAACTGCTAAGAATCTTCTCTGTGCACCCTTACTTCTTTTCCACACTGCTATGTGCCCTGGGAGGCTGTCCTGTGAGGAGGACATCAACGGCCACTTTGTCCTTTGGCTTTTAGTAGTATTTAATTAATGAGGTCCTTGAAGGAGTCCCTGAGTTAACTCTTCAGGATCCTTTTTCAGACTCACCACAATTCCTCTCACGACAGTTTTCTTGGCAGGTCTCTCTCCTTCTGGGCTGATGAAGCAACTCTTTCCCTCACTCTGGGAGGCTTAGCTACACCTTCACCTTTGCAAATAATCCCTCTGCTAAACCCTCCTCAGATTATCCTAATATTAGTGCCATCTTTTTTATGCTAGGATCTAGCCTGATATCACAGAGCTAGTAGTATGGTTTGGAAGTGAGATGAGCCCAAAAGCTCATATGTGAAACAATGTAAGAAAAATCAGAGGTGACATGATTGGGTTATGAGAACCTTACCCCAATCAGTAAATTAACCCCCTGATGGGATTAACTGAGTGATAACTGAAGGCTGGTAGGGTGTGGCTGGAGGAGGTGGGCATTGGGGCATGCCTTTGGGGTATTTATTTTGTATCTGGTGAGTGGAGGAACCTCTCTCTACTTGCTGATCATCATGTGAGCCGCTTCCCTCTTCCATAGTCTTCTGCCACAATGTTCTGCCTTAACCTGAGCCCCTAGGATTGGAATCAGCCAGTCTGTGAAATGAGACCTCTGAAGTCGTGAGCTCCCAAATAAACTTTTCCTCCTCTAAAATTGTTCTTGTCAGGTCTTTTAGTCACAGCAGCAAAAAAGCTAACAAAAACTTCTAACAAGGGATAGCACTAGTATTGAAATCCAGCTCCCAGCATTGGGCCTGCTGCAGATCTTGTGATAAATAACTGAAAAAAATCATTGTCTCCAAAGTCCATGTCATTTCTGCTATTTTTATGTTGTTAAGAGTGGTGGCAGGGGGCTGGGGTTATGGCGCAGTGGTAGCGTGCTCGCCTAGCACGCGTGAGGCACTGGGTTCGATCCTCAGCACCACATAAAAATAAAACAAAGATATTCTGTCTGCCTACAACTAAAAAATAAATATTTAAAAAAAAAAAAGAGTGGTGGCAGGGTGCTAAAGGATGTGTGATGGATGAGGAAAGAAAGAAGTAAAGGCAAGAGAAGAGGGTGGTGACAGACTGGGACAGTACAAAGGAATCTAGGAACTAGGAAATATGAAGATGTCAGAGAAGAGAACAAGAGGAAGTGGGCCCTAGAATAGGTTAATAATTGAAGCACTGAATGATAGTATTTAATATTTCTGAAGTGGAGCCATAACTGGTAATAACAGTGTCCACGTAGTGGCCATGGTAATAGGTGACTTGAGATGAGAGGGAATGAGAGTCCTGAAGGTTGAACAGTCCAGGTAATATGAAACTAAGGAGCCAGATGATTTAATTCATGAACATCAAAGGTGATGTCAGAGGTCATGAGGGAGTGAAGCTATTGTCAGCCTGTGCTGCAAACACAGGAATAACTAAGTAGATGACAGTGACAGGGAGGGTTACGGGCACCTGAGAGAGAAGGATATTTCCATAGAGTGGCATGTGGAGGTGGCCCAGAAGTAGCAACGGAACACAAGGAGCTGGAGCTGGAGCCCTGTGGTCCATGCTGCAAGGGAGAATGGGCCATCACGCAAGAAAGAGAGTAGCAGGTGTTTCTGATCAAACAGCAACTAGGTCACATTTCACCACAAGGCACCAAGGAAGAAAAGAACTGAACCCCAATGTATAGCACATCTGCTGTGAGGTAATGGCCGTGTGATGGCCATCTATACTCAAGTACTGCAGGCCCATGGGTGAGAGGATTGAGAGCAGCTCATCAAAACACAAGGCTCATTTTCTTTTGTTAGTTTCAATTTGTTTTTATAGAAATAGTTTTAGAAGGATCATATCAGTAGTCATGGGTCTACTACCGACTCTCTGAATTACCCTAGGAAATGGCTTCACTTGTTTTTATCTCAATATCTTCACTGTCAGGTATGACTGTGTCACCGCCAGTGGTA